>CAKALG010047643.1:0-22883 GCA_916700815.1 Helicolenus hilgendorfi
CTACACGACGCTCTTCCGATCTGCCATACTGCGAGCCAAGCAATTGGCTCCGGTCCAAACAGGCACGCTCTCTGAATTACCACACCCCGAACAGGCACTGCACTAGTAGAAAGAAATTGGCAGCCTTGCTTGGAGAACATTTTGAAAAAGGGAAACTTTTGGTTAAAAGGCTTCCTACATAACACTGCAATTTCCAATGTGGTTCATAACCCAGTTTTATGTCAGATCAACCACTGAGATCTGTTGCAGATTGTACCTATCACCCCGGTAGCTGATAGCAAAATCCTGAAAGAAATGCAGTCTTGTATCTGATACATTGTTTCTTCAAACAGCCAATCGGAGCATCAGAAACCAAGGCGGTTACAGCTTACTGTTGAATATGCCAGTCTGAACTCAGCAGGACAAGGTAAAGTACCAACTTAATGCTGTTGTCAGTGGATTGGAAATGTACAGTATGAGAGGTGTGGATGCTTGAGCTGATGTGATATAGATTGGCTATAGACAGAACTAAATTGGCAATAAACAGAACTAAATACTAGCAAAACTCCTTGAACCACAGTCCCATGCTAATTAATCAAATAGGATCTGACAACTGTCAGTGCATGAAAACAAGGCCGACTTTTTGTTTTTAGATTAGCTTTAACAGGCTTCATCACACTCAGACAAACAGATGTATTTCCACCCACTAGCTGGTGACAAGCAGATGGTCAGATAGTGAGATTAGATGAGACGAAGGGAAGACACAAGTGATTGAAAATTGCTTGACAATTGGGTGTTTCAGGCACATTAATTGGACGAGCCTCGGGGCTGGATTCAGTTATTCTGATACTCAATTTTGTTATTATGTTCAACATTTGAGCCGGCACTGTCAGACTGCCCTCCTGCTGTTTCCCTTGATGGCCATCCTATTAACTTAGCACTTGGGTTTATTAACCTGATGATATTTCCGAGAGTGACAATTCTCCCTCTTAGTGCTTCTGAACTGGCCTCTGGGGCCCTTGAGGGGGAGAAATGATTGAATATTTAAAAATAACTGTTTCTGCTAGTTAACTAGCTAGGGGGATTTGTGTAATGCAAACTAAAGCACAAAACTGTGCTGATTGGCATTTAAGAACAATGTCTTACTTTAAATAACACCCCCCTACTAGCCAAGTAAACATAATCACCATGTCTGCATTGTATGACCAACCAATCAATTACATTACAAGCTTGACCTCATAGTTACGTAGAGGTGTGAGGTGGGCAGATATTTTCTTGGCAGTAAACAGTGTTAGATGCTGTAGACCAAGAGTACAAAAGTTAACAGTTATTAAATGACTAAATATTAATATTTCTGTATCTAAAAACTGTTCACTGTCAATGTATTTGATTTGTTTTCCTATAATAGCTGCCACCGACAACGCAAGCTTGACTAAAGTTTGTATGGTCCATGTATTTTATAGGCAATTAAAAGCACTTCAGGGAAAATCATGGTTTTAACTTAATATAGAAAAGACAACACTGCCATGAAGCACGAGACAGACTTTCTAAATGTGTAACTATTACTATAATCTTTCTCAACCAACAGTTTTAGTATGATGATAATGATATGAGCCAAATAATGACATGACCCAACAGTTCCAGCAGCCCATTATTCCGACTGCCCAATAGTCTGACAACCCGTTATTCTGAATACAAACACACATTGTTCAGAAAATACACACTCCTTGCACTGCCATCTTAATGCAAGAGGACTTTGTGTGTTTGTTTTCGGAATAATGGGTCCTCGGACTAATGGATTCCGGTCCAATGGTGCATTTTGGACCATTGGGCTTTTGGAATAACGGGCTGTCGGCACAATGGGCAGTCCCCACAGTGATGGGGTATCAATAAATAAAATGAGCATGGGCATGACAATTGCTTGTTTGCCTCCCAATGTCCCAACTAAAACACTAGCTTGTCACAACGTGTCTTCTCTTGACTAGTAACTTCTACAGTGTGTTTCGTGATGTTGACCAAAAAGAGCCCAAAGCACTCTTCCCTTCTACCCTTCCCTTCCCTTCTAAACATGGATAACTAAATGAGGTATCACGTTTTAAGTTAATTCAGTCAGGATCACTTCAGTTAAAGAAACATTGTATTTCCATTTGCAGTAATATACATATTTGGCGGTATGGCTCTGCTCTGGGACCTCCCTGCCCATCCATACGTGGAAAGCATAAGGCAAGGAGAGCAAACCTTGCCCTTCCATGTGCATACATGGGAAGCCTAAGTGCAGAAAGAGCAGCAGCAAAGATCCCCCTTTTGACATTAATTCAGACACAGTATGAAAAGGAGGTGCTGAGGTGGAGGTGGGTTTGCGAGCGGCTTGTTGAGGAAGCAGCAATGGCAGGCAGGCTGAAGCAGCTTAAATAAGGCACCCTGTATGAGATTCGCCAATTGAATGCATGGAGGGGAATCAGCTGATCCATCAGCTGTTTGGGCTGGCTAATGATCAGCTGCTATCAGCTGATAGAGCTGTGATATGAGCAGAGCTTGACTTCATGGCCTCCCTGAACAAACGCTACGCTCGATTTTTGTTCACCTTTAACCATTTGACTATCACCCTCAGTTCAGGAGCATTATACCGCATTAATCACACATGTGGGTGTGTATGTATACTAGTATATGCTGTGCACCCACACACTCACTGTCTTTCTACTGACTGGGAAGCAAACAAACAGAGCCCACATTCACCGCCAAGTGACCATGAATGGTTTTAACTTCACATTCATTCTGTGCTGTTAATTACATTTCCATAAAAATCTGCAAAGGAAATTGTTATGTGAATATTAGGAGTCAGGCTCAAATATGCAAAACACAAACACAGTCTAGACAGTCGATAGTGCCTTCAAAAAGTACTCTGATATCACTGGGATTGGGAGGCAGTGTGTGCAACAAACTGGGCAGCAAAATGGCCATGCTTTTAGTTATTCTTTAACAAACGGTAACACATTAACAGTTAATAATGTTAATAAGTTAATAAACTTCGATTTTTTTTATCATTATTTAACCTTTCACAAACCTTTCATGATTTCACACACAGCGACAATACTTTTGACCCTATCTTGTTTTCATAGAGAGCAGGTTTTCCAGGCACGGCCAACTGGTAAGAGGCCCCGGGGGAAGACCCAGAACAAGCCGGAGAGATTACAGATCTCGGCTGGCCTGGGAACGCCTTGGGGTCCCCTAGGAAGAGCTGAAAAACCTTGCTGGGGAGAGGCACATCTGGAATTCCCTGCTAAGCCTGCTGCCACCATGACCCGTCCCGGATAAGTGGAAGAAAATGGATGGATGGATGGAGAAAGCAGATTTGATGATGGATTTAATGAGTGAGTGGATGACACCCAGGATGCAGACTTCTGGTAATAGGCAGATGGAGCAGCCGCCCACATGCAGGAAAAGATCTCCGACCTCTCTTCCGGAGCAGCACTTTGGAAGCCACAGCCATGAGCTCTGTTTTTTTCTGTTGCTATTTAGTTTGAGTAAGTTAGATGAAATCAAGGTTTTTATGTTGTGCAGGCAGTTTTAGAAGGGACTGTGGAACTGAGTGGATGGTATAGTGCTGAGGTACAGCTGTGTCGCCCGAATCGCAGCTGAAGCGTAGGCTGTGGTGGTGAATGTTTCTGACCAAGGGGGAGCATATAGATGGTAAAGAGGAAGGGGGGTCCAAGCACAGATCCTTGGGGGTCGACTTGGTCGACCGAGATTGGGGTGGAACTGGAGTCTCAACACTTTCTCATCCCAACTCGTCACATACCGCCACTTTGTCACGCCCCTTGGCATCACGCCCCTTCCTTGGCGTCGCGCTATTTTCGGCATCAAAACGACTAGAGTTACCCTTGGCGTCACTTTAGGATTAGCCAACAAAACCACTATAGTTAGGTTTCAGGAAATAACTACATGGTTGGGCTTAAAACTACTACGTTGGCAAAGTGATATGACACCAAATGTTGTGAACATGGGACACTAACAAACAGCTGATTGTAATGTGACACACTGGACACGAACAGCGGTCTTCTGGATGAAAGCCTTGGTTTGTGTTGTGCTCTGAAACCATATTGAAGGGTTTCATAGAGCTCATGGGTGGACATGTGCTGATGGAGTTGGGCAGCAACTGCTCTTTCCAGGATCTTACTGAGAAAAAGGAAGGTTGGAGATTGTCCAGTAGTTGTAGGGGATATCATATACTGTAGGTCTAGACCTAGCTGTTTGAGGATAGTGGTGACTGCAGCCATTTTGAAGCTGGAGTGTACCTTGCCAGATTCCAAGGAGGATAACATTCATAATGTTTAGCAAATTGAATTCCATCCACGGATATAGACAGTGGTGAATTATGATCATCGCCTCTGCCTGTCTTAACTGTCTCATTGATTTTTGAACACATGGACATATTGCAGACCTACATTTCCACTGAGGACAAACCGTCCCGTCCCCCAGAGACTGATGGCCTGCTCACCAATGCAGCAGTTATCCATCTTTACCCCCTTCCATACTCCTGCCAACCACAACACATCAACACAACTCCTGTGTTTAGAGAGCTGACAGCCTCCCAGTCATACAGGTGACAACCAGTCCCCACTCCATCCATACACATCTTTTCATTACATGCCATTACCGTCACCTAGCAACCTGTATATGTGTGTTTGTGTGTGTTACATAACACTCTGTTTTTTTGTTTGCGTGTGTGTGTTGAAGTATTTGTGTGCATTACTGTGTGTGTGTGTTGAAGTATTTGTGTGCATTACTGTCACTTAGCAATCAGCCAACATCCTTTCATAGCATCTCCAATGGAAATGTTTTGCAGCATGCCAGTAATAGACAGCCAGAGCTAGTAAATAGGGACACTTAATGAAGACCCATCCCTGACACAGCCACTCACGCTGGTACTGATGGACCCAGGTTTGAATGATGGCATGGATGTTATGTAGATGTGCAGATTGAGCTTTCCATACAATAGGTTTATGCTCAAGCAATTTGATTATGCAGCTGTGGCCACTTTCTGGTGAAGGGAAATACACTCTAAAATGGTTCCAATATGCAAAAGCAACTGTTGGCTTTGTCTCATTCTTTCTTAGGAGCATTAGATAGTTTGGCAGATTTGTTTTGTTCCTGTGCCTAAGTGATTAAAGACAATTAGTTGTTAAATTGAAAACAAAATTAGTTGAATCATGATGGCAGATGAAATAAGATATGCAGAAATATAAAGAATAACATATTGACGCTGTTGGCCTTAGACTTTGAGTGAGATAAATGGTGATGCCATTCCATACAAAGTCAATGAAAAGACATTTTTCATAGATTTTGTTGTTACTGTGGTTATATAAAGTGCTGTTAGATTGCTGCTAGTCCCCCCCGTTAATTCAGTGGCATGCCTCCCTTTGTGTGTGATGAGCGGGAGAGCAAACCATTTTTTGACTGCAGTGAAAATGTCTTTTTGGAAAGGCTAAACACCATCAAATATGGATTGAAGCAGAATATTTCATGTTGTGAATTTTGGTAATCATCTATTGTTTATTCAATGACTTTTGGCCCTAACATCGCTCTGCAACTGCTCGTTCTAAAAAAAGAAACAAGCAAAGAAACCGAATGCCATTTCAAAAGTATTTTACATTCAAAGCTTCTATTGAGGTTTTTAAATGTCTGTTGCCATCACCCTAAAAAGAAATAAAAACCCCTTGAATAAAATCCTCAATTAGAATAAAGTGAATCATCGGATTAAAATAGCTAGTTTTTTTTGTTTATTAAATCAACTTTCTTTAATGACTGGTTTTGTTTCATTTCTGCTAGACCACCCACCACAGTGATAATTATGTTTTTGAAAGGCTTAACGCCAACAAATGTGGATTGAAGCAGGATATTTTGTTAGATAAAAACGTTGTGCATTTTGTAAATGATTGTCTTTTTCAATAAATGTTGAGTTTTGGACTTTACAACACTGGAGTTATTAAAAATGTTTGGATCACACTAGTCAGAAACAATCCTATGTGCACAATACACAGGAGGAAGGACAACAAACATACAGTGTATATAAATATATATATATATAACCTCATGTTGGGAACCACTGCTTTACAAGGAGTCTGGAGCCGATCCCACGCAGCTGACATTGGGCAAGAGGCGTGGGTACACACTGGGCAGAATGCCAGGGCTTACACATAGAGACAGACAACCATTCATGTGCACATGCACACTTTACAATTTACAGTCACCAATTACCTAACCTGCATGTCTTTGGAGGACCCGGAAGACCTGGAGGACCCTGGGAAAACCCACAGTGACACAAGGAGAACATGCACCTGCACTTACCTGGATGCTTTATGTCTTCATGTTATGAGTGTACAGAGACAAGAGGAAAAGGGAGAGATGCTAGAGGAAAATTCCTGATTAATTTTGAAGTCAGAAAGAATCTGTCAGACAGAGGTACGTATGCATATTTCCAGAGAGCTACAGCTAACGTCTGTACAGCCACCCGGTCTCACGGGAAGGCGTATAAATACCACAACATTACACGGACATTCCGCATGCATTTTAGCGTTTTCGTGTGTTATTTGTACACCATGCCAATATCTACAATTAGCTTTAAGCAAGAAAATAATTTAGTTAATGTAACGAAAAACGTCATGGTTGGACTTAAAATAAGTAAACAACTACGGAAAACACGTCACAAATGCAAAAAAAAAAACTTAACAATCGTCACGTGACAAACGTCGTGACTAGCGCAACTTACAAAACAAAACACTGGTCAACAACAGTTTAAAACATGGATCTCCTGGGTCCTGTGTTTGTTGGACCCATGCACCTCACCACCCACCTACCAAAAGTGTTTTTTCTCGTTTTTTATACAACGTGCTAACTCTAACAGTAGCATTTATATGTGGATGCGTTGCAGGATACATGGTGTACAAATGGCACGCGAAAATAAAGAAGGGCATACTTATTGCATGCTAAACGCCTTGCGTATTATCGTGGCATTTATTTGCCTTTTCGTGCAAACGGGTTGGTACAGCTGGTGCATTAGCTGCTTGTGGCGCATGAACACAGACCGCAAAAACTGTAGATCCTGCAAAACCCCAAAATGTATTCAATGCAAGTTTTGATAATTAGCTTGGTCAGCTTGAAAGGTGCTTTAACACTCTGAGGCATGAATCCTATTAAAATACATGGAGAGTAAGGCTGGCTCTTGTGTACTATTCAATTGGAAATCAGTTCTGGCATATTAAGAATGAGCAACCGCTTGTTCGTTTAGCCTTCTCCCTACAGCTTTCTGCCTTGCCCTTATCGTCAGTTTGTCACTGACATGTCTTGAGAAAGGTCCTTGTGACCAATACGTTAACTCTTTTTAGATAAATCAATGAAGAGGTGATAAGTGTGTGCGGGAATTGACTTTTTCCTTTGGAATTCGATCTTTGGGGGAATTAATTCCCTGCACCACAAAGGAGACAATGCAAGTGGTCTTCCACTCAGTTAATCACTGAAACCATCTAATTGCTGCCAAATGTCTCTCTTCACTTTAACTAAAGATGTTGTCTGCTTTGTGAATACTGAAGTCACTCTAGATAAGATCATCTACAAAATGCCCTAAGTGTGAATAAACAGGTTTAATGTGTATTTTGACTAAGGCTAATTATCCCAGTTTTGCATCAGATGGTTAAAATGTTCTAACAACAAGTGTTTTATATATGAATAAGACTTCCAGCACTGCATTACATTCAAACATCTCTATAAGATTTTTTCTAGGATTTTTCCCTCCCCATGTTTAAGTTATCACTCATTATTAATTGATGCGCTAGCTTTGTGGAAACAATCCTTTGTTATAAGACATTTTTCATCTAGATAAAACTAGATTCATCCAGTAAAAGATGAATTTAACATCAGGGTTTGGTGTCAGCCTCGGAATCAAGGAGGCAAAGCTTCTATCTGGAGCCGTCACTTTGCACTGACGTTCAGCAGTCATACAGGAAACATCCATCAGAGGAGGCAGACGTACCAATTTCTGCTCTGACAGTAGCCTCAACATACCTGACTGCACTGCAGCTGGATGACATGCTGAGTTTTTTTCCCTCGTCTGTCCTTTTTTTTTTTCTCTTCTTGACTGAAAACTCTCCCTTTCATACCATTACTGTCACTCTGGCCGGCTGCTTTCTCTCTTTCTCTCTCTTTTTCTATATATCAAACAGCTGGATGCAACAGGATGTCGGGGGATCTTTGGGAGTTTAGGAAGTCATTCTGGGAAATGTAGAGACTTGACTTCTAAGTAGAAAAAGACACAATTAAGATTACAATATTTCATCCCAAAATAATATATTGTTGAAATAATTCACCTAAACATGAAAATATTTGAGAGGCTTTGAGTCTGACTTAACCAATTTAGTTAATCTTTTTGCTAAATATGGGTCTGATGTGTAAATAATGTAATGTAATAGTGGGCATTTCATTAAATTATTCCATTCCTTACTAACTTGTTTATGGTTTGGAAAGACTCAAATTAAAGACTTCATTGCCTATGTGTGTGTCCATACAGTATCTGTCCATCTTAAAGGAGCATTTCTGATGTATCTAAACAATTTTTTTTTGTTTCAGTATAAAAAAAAAAAACATAGTTAATCACTTTGATTTTTTAACATAGAATTGGATGGCGAATTCTATTTTCAGTTGGCATTTTATAAAGCCCTGTTTTGATTGATTTTACTTGCCTCCTGGCTCACCAAGGAGCAAGAAAAAGAAAAGTGCTTCCATGTACATGTCAGAGAAATTATAGATGTTTGAATATAACGGAAAATGTCATGGCCATTTTAAAATTACAACAATGCACTTTCTAACCTCAACATAAGCTGTTTTTTTTTTTTCAAATAAAAACGCTGTCCACCCAAACATCCAACAGCCCATTCGAGTTATTGGAGAAACTTAAAGAAAACCGCCACTGGCTCTGTCTCCCAATCCTAGCCGTTTGAAAAATGAGGGCAAGTCAAAGTTAATAATTATATTAAAAGCCTGCCCTGGTGATACATTCTCTTTTGACACATCCATTCGTCATGCTTGTGTAGTGAAATGTTTCCCTCTGATAAATATTTTCAGGGATCAGAATGGAGGGCTGTGAAACATTATTGGGAGAGACTCATTGATATTTTCCCCACAGGGCAACAGTCGGCATTTAAGAGCACTATGCTAAATAAAAGGATATTGATTTGCCTAAATGAATGCCTGGCCTAACCTTCAGGAGTGCATGAATTGAGGGCAAGTGTCCTGTAAATTACTCTTGGCAGACAGCCTTTAATATCTGCAAGGAGCACGGTGATAATTCTACGCATTGTGGACATTGTGATATACTGTACTGTACATCATGTAATATCAGTGCTCTGGCTCTCCAGCTGAGCAGAGTAAACTTTTGTTTTATGACTTGGGAGCAGAGACCAAAAGGAATGCTGTAGGTTGGCAGAAAACTTGACAGTTTCTCGACCTCTATTTTACTTACAAAATTGCTGACTTTGACCTGTACTAGCTGCAGTGTGGTTTTATAGGTCCATGTGGGACCGGGCTTGTAAACAGAAGATGAGACAATAAATTCCTACTCTGTGAAACCGTCAAGTGATTCAGTTGCGGCTGTTGTGATGCTCCTGGATATACAAAACCTGAAATATGGCTCAGCGGAAAGACAGCAATAGTGTCGGACATGACGCATGTAAAACTTTTCTTTTTAAAAGTTATTCCTGGCTCATGTCGATGATGGTCTTACAAAACCACAGAGGTCATTCCCGACCGGCTGTCTTTTCTCAGATCTGACACTTTCTGCTTCCTATATTCACTATACCGACCACTTGACAGACACAGTTCTTTGATACATAGATGGCTTCACAGACTCAGATACATAATTGATGTTCAGATGATGGTGAGATGGTAGACTCTCAGAATAAAGCAGCAGAGCAACGGCTACATCCATATGAACACTTTCTATTTTCACTAAAGTATGCAGATGCTTAGCAGTGGAACTGCTTTGTAACACAATGCAGACGTACTGACCACGAACTGTAGAGGATACTGAGTCGCTTTCAGTTTGACCCACATTTGTGATTGAAATACAATTATAAAATGACTGCAGTTAGTATAGAACATTTTGAATTAATACTTTGTTGATTTTCATCTGGATTTATTTTAGCCCTCCTTCCACAGACAATGGAATATGAGGATTTCCTCATGATGCTTGGAAACAATTGACCGTGTGACTGATGTGACTGCGCTGAAAAAAATAAAATTATAAACCTGGTGGACCAAATGTACCTGTCCAAAAAGCAAAAAAATACTTGGTTAAAACCAAATATATGGCTTGACTGTGTATGGTCTGTCTGTGAAGTTGTGGCTAAATTGTTATACAAATAGTCAGTGGTCATGTCTATATTGTTAAATCCAGCGGTACATGTCCTACAGGTCCAGCGAGAACACTAGGGGACGCGTTGCTCTACTCAACCAAAGAACGTATATTGCCAAGAAGTTAAAGTGAATTGTTCGTTCCATTGCAACGTCAGTGCCCAACAGAAAAGCTATGCATATGCCATTTGGGACTAAAACGTCCGCCTATAAAGTGCCGTCCAACGGTAAAAAATAATAATTTTTCTTCTGTTGTCATATTCTACCGAAATTCGGTCAAATACCAAATATTTTTGGTATTCGACCAATTGTGCAACTTCATCCTCTGCTCGTCTAGCCACAAATTCAAACACAGACTTGCCATGGCACGCAAAATTACCACTGGCTTAGATATATGGACTAAAAAGGTTCTCACAGCTTCCTTTCTTGCAGTCAGTGCTTGCTGTTATTTGACCTTCCAGGATGATAAAGCTGAACACACACTACTGAACCTATAGCAAACGGTTCACCCACACACTGCTCAGTCTATTGATACTATTGCGGAGGAGTGTACAGAAGAATGAGATCAAAAAAGAAAGAAAGTCTCACCATTATTACTGATAATGGAAGCAACTTGTTTGCTGCTTTTCATTGAGACGGTGAAGAGGACAAGAGTTCTGAGGAGAACAATTTCAAGAATACCAGGGAGAAGAAGGTCAGTCTTTATAGTTATACATGTGATGTGTGTGCCCAACACAATACCCAATGCACAGTCTTCCCACATACTGTGACTTTTCACTGTTTTAAGATATTTGGCCAAACATTTTATCTGCAATCAGCATTTTTAATATTTAATGTGGTGATAAATGATGTGATAATGTATAAAATACATTTTTCTTGGGAGGATTTATGAAAAGTCTGTGTGTTCCGTGTTCCACTTTCCATTAGGTACAGAACCTTGGAGAGGACCCACTGCGTGGTCCATACCCTTCATTTTGGGCAACATAGGGATCCAGAGGGAACACACAGGTGCGGCCGTTGCTCAGAGGTAGAGCGGAAGGTCCAATTGGAAGGTCGGTGGTTTGATCTCTGGCCCCTCCAGTTGCATGTCGAAGTGTCCTTGAGCAAGATACTTAACCCCAAATAGCCCCTTAAGGCTTTGCCATCGGTGTGTGAATGAGTATTTAGATTAGATCCTGATGGGCTTCTGGGATAGGATGCTGACATGTAGTGTAAAGCTATTTGAGTGGTTGGAAGACTAGAAAGGAGCTATATAAATGCAAATCCATTTAACATTTACCACAACTAAAGGACTGCTGGACAAAGTCAGGCACCTTGTTAAATTGTTTCATAAATCATCTGTTGCCACATGACGGTCTGTCCAACCAGAGGGTCCAGTTCTTATATAATGATCTGTTGTTTTCTTGAAGTGAAGGACTATCTTACATCCGTAGCCGACACCATGGACAGGGACAGCCTGCTAACCAATGAGTGGAAACAGGTGGTTATCCTCAAAGATTTGCTGCGAAAGCTATTGAAAGTCACACCAAGTCCCTATTCCCTGTTGTGCCTGCAGTATTGTACTTGAGGGAGTCGACAGTCTGAGGTCTCTCTAGCTCATGCCAGGAGCTACAGGGACATAGCTACCCTGGCACAGAAGATGAGTGCAAATATGGATCGTGAAGCACATTGGAAAGAAGTGCTTTGCTTAGGTTAAACAACATCTTAATAGTGTGATGGCTACCATAGATTGTTCTCACTGTCGACACTTTTTGTATGGTATTCTTTTCAGTTGTATTAGGCTCACTACTTCTATTTCTGTTGTTCAAAAGGCAAGTTTGTCAAGTACATTGGGCAACCAAAAAAATGGTTTCAAAATCTTTTATTGTCTGTACAGCTTTCATTGTTTTATCTATCAACTCATTATCTGAGCTGATCCCAGCTGACATAGGGCAAAGGCGGAAAACACACTGGACAGGTTCCCATTGTTTTATAATAGTTCTAAAGAGAGTATTTGGCCCCAGGCCAGTTGTTGAATCATGTTGGTTCAAAATAAATATGCAACAACGTAACGCAACAATGTAACACAACAACGTAACACAACAACGTAACACAACAACGTAACACAACGTAAAACTACGTAACAAGCGTAACAACATTATGTACCAAGCGTAAAGTCAACAACCCGTCCTGAATAGACTCTCACGCTATCAATACTACGTCATTTGCTCCGACCGTCGCTTTGACGCTACTGCACCTGCTCTAAGGACCTAATGACTGTGGAAGATTGCCGGATGCGTCACTGAACAACTCTCATAGGATGGTACAGGAGCTTTCAATAACGGTCGCTCGATATATACTGGAAAAACAAAGTTCGGAAACTTGTGTTTGGTCGATTATTTCTCTGTTGTTCCAATGCTAATGGTCATTGTATTGTACATCGTTGGAAAGCCTGTTTATTTACCTTCGCAATGATGTCCAACTTGTAAGGATCATGCATTTGTGGAATGAACAGAACAACTGAGAATACACTGTTTACCATTGGCAGAGCATTTTGGCAAATTTTTCTTGGGCGCTACCCAAAGAGTTGAACTATTGCTTTGATTTAGTATTATACTATTATATTATTGGAACAGTATTTGCACAAATTGCCACCAAGATAACACACATTAGAAGTAAAGAAATTAGGTATTGAATTTTTTTTTCCTCTTGAGAGTTTGTCCAGAGGCTATTGGAACAACTGCAACTTCCACATTTGCTTTGGCATGAATCATGGCGGTTGTTGCTTAGCTCTGGCAAAGAGATGGCTTTAGTGATTGAGACACGAAAAGGTTCAAAACACTTAAACTTCGTTTTCTTGTGCTGGCAAGGCCGTGCGCACCGACTTCCTTAGGCAACACTCAAATGTGCTGCTCTTGCATGATAAAGCCATTCATCACTCTCTAAAGATTTAGGGTGCATTCCATTTGCACCCCTCCACCCTTTATCATTAGTCACCATCATTATGTTTCAAACACGCTGGAGCTTTTTTATGTCTCCTTGCCTCTGCTCTCTGTGGATCGAGATAGAGACGGTGGCAATATAGATGAGACAGAGCACGGTGCCGGTTTAGAAACTCTAAAGAGTGGTCAGTCAATGCAGCAGCTGTATCGCTGTTATTTAGAACAGATGGGGAAAACAGCAACGACTCAGTGCCAAATCCTTTTCACAAAATGAAATTTTAATAATATGATATTCCTAGATGTTTCCGTCAGCTCCCAACTGGACTGACTGTTTATACCTGATACTATGGCAACAACAAGTGCATGCCATGATGGCTGCCTCAGATGTTTTTATTTTACTCAGTCTGTCCCTGTCTCCAGACACTTCTCACTTCCCCCAAGCCCATGCATTTTTAAGGCACTCTTCAGACTTTCCCTCCGGTCCCAGTCACCTGAGCCCAACTTCCACCTGCTCACCCGTTCCTCATTCCACAATTACCCCCCATAGTAATTAAACCGGCCCATCTCCACCTGCTCCTGGCCAGATCATCAAAGTTGCTTTGTGCCTTTGCATTCCTGCCTCTGAAACCTAAATCTGAACCTGGTGCCTGTGCCATCCTGCACTTTTACCTTTGAATCTGTCCTGTTTGGATTTGCTCCCTTGACCTGTGGGCCTTTGTCTTATTTTACCATTAAAACCACTGGACTGTTTCTGTCTGGCTGTTTGTACACCTTGTGACAGTACATGACTGCCGTAAACCATGTGTGCGTCACGTGATGCCATGGGGTCCAAAAATACTATTTCCCATAGACTTACATTGGGAAAAAGACGTCTGTAAATCAAAGGGATAATTCTTTGGGGCTAAATCAACTTCCCAGTATGAACACTTGAACATCCCTTATTTAAATAATATGGTCCTAAAAGTTATACAGCCAAAATAAGAATTAGTTTCCTTCTTCCGTTCATGTAAATGAGCCCCAAACCGAGGGCTTGGATGCAGAGTTAAAGGAAACGCTACTGCGCCTGCTTTATGGGCCCAATGGATACAGAATATCGCCGGATGATCTGGTTACTTCGGCACTCGACAGTCGAGCCATTTTGGCTTCATGCGTCGCTGAGCAAATGTCATAGGAATTTAACGGGGCCCCGCCTCCAACGCTGTATCCAGTTCTCTTTATACATCCATGCTGTTAACCAGTACTGAATGCTATATTCCTAGTGTCTGGCAAACCAATGGTGGAGCCTGAATATAAGCATTAATATGTGGAAAAATACATATTTATATGTGATGAACAATGACCTGTGGAAAAGCCTTTAGCACTCCATGGGAACACACTGATGCCATACCTATAGTAGGTATTTTAACACCTGCATAGTGAATTATATGAGTCGCTGTAAACCCTCTGTAACGGCCACTGCCAATGCCCGCTCCATGTGTTTAACCCTCCTCCTAGTTTGTTTTGTATGCTGAGTTGGATTTGTGGTTCCCTGTACACGATTGGCTCTCCCTGCTGAGGCATGGCTCACCTACAACTTTCTGACGAGCCCAACCTGTTCTCACTCCCAATTCGTCAATTACCACCGTTTGGTCAGCGCTCCATCGGTCTCCGATACCGAGGGGCGCTGACCAAGCGGCAGAATTTTATGAGTTGGGAGTGAGAATGTGTTGAAAAGCTGGGGATTCCAACACGTTCTCATTCAAACTCGTCTCATACTGCTGCTTTATCACGCCCCTCGGCGTCACTTTTCGGTAGCAGCAAACACATGCTTAATGTTGTGAATCAAACAAAAACATTTGCTTAGGTTTAAGAACAAAACCACTTAGTTAGGTTTAGAAAAAAACAACAAGATCATTGGGCTAAAAATTATTACATTTCTACAGTGCAAATGTGACTGGACATTGTGACCACTGGACATGAACAAACTGCTGATTGTAAAGTGAAAGTGAAACATAAGGTACGGGACACAAACAGCAGCCTCCTGGATGAAATCCTTGCGTTGTGATTACTGTCACTCAGAAAGGTACATGTTTAGAGATGTGCAGGGGTGCTGTTTTGATTTATGTATGGTTGATAGTGAGGTTTTTGAGTCCTCTTTTGAATAAATTCAGTTCCTTGATTTGAACACCCACCCACCAGCCCTTTTTCATTTGAAGCCTGCCTCACCTTTTTCAGTTTGCATTAAACAACCACGCTCTTTGTCAATAAATAACTTTATTTTACCAATTCCACCTGGTTTAATGTTGCTTCCCTTTCCCCCCAGCGAGCTGTGTCATAACACCTTCATAATGCATTGCAGTGTCTTGCAGTATATCAGCAGTCACATTGTGTTAGATGACCATAATAATTCATGAGCTGAGATAGTAGTGTTGCTTCCCATTTTGCATGCAGGTTACAAGGTGTTAGAAACATCCTGGTGCTTTCTGTTACTGCAGAGATGCAGAGGTGGTTATGGCTGCTGTGACACCTTTATGACAGCTCTACTCCACACTTGCTGTATCATGCCCTTTCTTTTATTTCTGTCAGTCTTGTGTTCTCTCTTTCTCTAACACACACACACATTCTGACTTCTTCAGTTTTTTTCCATTTTGCTGCACTGAATATGCCACCTAGACAATGTCAATGTCTGTAACTGTACTGACCTCTTTTCAAGACATTGAGATGTTATGTAAATGAGATTGGTAATTGCATTAAGTTTGAGCCTTTAAGTAAGTGGCGTGGCTATGCTAACACGCTAAACTAACAAGGTAAACATCCGCATGTTAGCATTGTCATTGTGAGTATGTTGGCATTCTGTTAGTGCTTTCATCAGGATGTGGGACAATTATTTCAGCACTTACTACACCTACCGAGCACACCTTTCAACACCATGGACGGCGTCTCAGGAGACCAAAAATCCACCAAAACATAGTTTATTTGAAAACTGTATAATAACACTAGTAGGGCTGTCTATCGATTTGAATATTTAATAGTGATATCCTGCATTATTGCCCATAATTAATAGCGATCGATCGCAAATTAACCACACATTTTTTATCAGTTCAAAATCAGGTACTGTATTTAGCAATAAAAATATGCTCACATCATAACATGGCAAATGCAGCCCAACAGGCAACAACAGCGTCAGTGTGTGTCAGTGTGCTGACTTGACTATGACTTGCCCCATAAAGTGGGCATGTCTGTAAAGGGGAGACAAAATGATAAATGGGTACCCATAGAACCCATTTTTATTCACATATCTTGAGGTCAGAGGTCACGGGGAACCCTTTGAAAATGGCCATGGCAGTTTTTCCTTGCCAAAATTTTGCGTATGTTTAGAGTGTTATTTAGCCACTTTCGCGATGGCATGGTTGGTACCAATATATTCTTTAGGTTTTTCTAGTTTCGTATGATACCAGTATCTTCACTCTAACTTTAAAAGTGACCCGCTATAACATTCAAAATTACAGTTTGCGTTAATGCGTTAGATAAATTAGTGGCGTAACGCATTATTAACACTTTATCTTTGACAGAACTAAACACTAGTAACACAAGGACTGCATTTGTGTAATATAATTATTGTCAGATACCTTTCAAAAGGTACTTCATGAAGGAAGGCAGAAGCCTTCTGGAGCTCTTTAGAAAATACTGACTTCCTCTCTTCAATTCTGCTTTTGCCATCTTTTTATTAATTAGTGCTAATAATCACTTAGCAGTTAGTATGAGTGGCAATGGCCACCTACAGATCAGTGAAAACAAACCAAGGTAATGAGTGTTTGGCATTGAAGATGGCAACTAAAAAAAAGAAGATCTTACAGATTACGACACGTATAGTTAATTAAGGACTGAAGCCTCACAAATGGAAATATAAAAATTGAAAAAGTCTGTAGCATGAAAGAGAAATGAGAAATAAGAAAAAAACATGGTCTCTATTGTGTTACCCGCAATACACTGCTGTGTGTGCTTGTGTGTGTAGGTGGGCATGGTGTTCTTTACTTTAAAAGTGAAACTAACACTGAATTTTGCCACACTTCAAAGATGTCTTTTTTTAACGGAATTCTTGAGATAAAAAAAGACAAAGTTAGGGATGAATAAGATACGCTTTTCAGTTTCCATGGTGATGCACACAAGGAAAAGGCTATAAAGCCACACTACGGCAATGTCAATTACACCCCACTTTGCATATAGAACAAACAACATAATGAGGATTCTAATAGGGCTCCCACTAGTCCTTGTTACGTTTTGTCCTGAGGTTACGTAAAGTTTCCAGAGTGTCTAAAATGGACAAGTTTCATCCTCTGGGATACATAAATGTGCTAAGTAAATTTAATGCCAATGTATCAATTTAAAAAGATGTTTTTCATCTTTCTTGTGTAATGGATTTTTTTGACTAATGGTGGCATAACAGAAAAAAATCAAGAGGTCACCAATAAGACATTTTTATGCCATCCCTAGCCACTAGCAATACATCTATGTTGACAGGATGCAGTTCCAGAACAATAAAGATGAATAACAGTTACATATGTAAGTCCAAAAAGTAAAAGTTTATTACAATTTATATTTCATTATCTTAACTTTGGCCATCAGTGCCATCATCAATGATAAAATTGTATCCACAGAGTTAATTGAAAAAATCTACTAACGCTGCGACAGAACCAGGTCAGGCTTGATAGACGTGCCCTGAAAGTACACATGTGAAAAACAAATGGTCAAACTGGAAGGAATTTCAGAAACAGCGAGTCCTTTGCTTGGCAACGTTGTGTAACTTTGATTGACGTTAGCACCTAGTCGCGAATTTCCTCAGACCGAAAGCTGTAGTGGACCAATGGACAGTGTGTGCAAAGTTACGCCGAGGCTAATAGGACCGTTATGATTCACAGATACACTTTCGGTAATTCTAGTAGTGACACACTGTTGCAGCTCCATTGCAGTTCCAGTGTAACATATTGAAATACTGTCAGGAGTCGTAGGTCTGTCCTGTTGCAGTCATGGTGCCTCGCATTGCATTACAAACAACGCCAAGTCTCAGTTGGTAAATATTGGGGTTTTTTGCACCGGGAAGCTTTTGGTGTCACAACACAAGTAACACTCAAAGTCAAATGTTCTGTGTAATCAATTTCTTCCTCCATATTTGATAAAACTGATTTGTTATAATGTTTTACACTGTGTTGCCATAACTACAGATTTGACATGATGTTGTAGTAAACTATGACTTTTCCTCTTGTCATATTGTCATCACATTGTAAGTACTGTGATCACCACACTCCCTGTTAAATACTTCTCCTTCATTCAAGACCAAACATATCACATAGTTGGCCCCGATAAAACATGACAGTATAATGTAACACTGAATCTGCTTTGTTATACAGATCATCTGAGTGATGCGATGCTCGGCCCCAAAGATCCTGTATGATAAGGTGTTCCTGGACCCACCAGATTCTCCTCACAGCATGAGAAACCATCAGAAGAGAAACAGGGAAGTCTTAGTATTCACAAGAAGACACGGAAAGGATGACCACTGTGACCTGAGAGCTCCATTACCAGCTGACACAACTTCACTATACAAGAAACCCTTTACTCTGACTGACTGACAGCTTACATAAAAGTCACTACTTTGTGCATTATGGGTACCCAATTTATACTTCCGTTTCATTGACTATGAATAAAGTGCTTTACTTTTAAAGAAGTAAGTGTCTAAGTGGTTTTAGAGAAAGAGTGACAGAAGCAAGTGAAGGCACTGAAGCCACTAGGTGGATCACTGTGTTTGATTGGATTGGATTGGATTGGATTTGTGTGCCCAGACATCATCAACCTATCTGCATATGTTGCTGTAGTAACGAGATAGGCATCAGTAACTACGTAGTTACGTTGGTGACGCGGCCCGGCTTTCCAACGCGGAAGCATGAGAAGTGGAGGTCCATCATTTCCATACATCCAGAATCATTTTTCCATGATCCAACAATCGCGCTGTCTCAGAACTCCTCTGTCGATCCAGACAAACTCAGCGACAGAGGAGGCTGCTGCTGTCATGGAGGGCTTGGGTAGGAATTTAATAGCACATGCAGATTGCAGATTTGGATATGATTTGCAAAAAAGTCCATTTTCTTGTGTTTTTTTTTTTTTACAGTCCAGACTTTCTAAAATCAATCTGAATATAATCTGGATATGCCAACAAACCGGATTTGGGCAGGCAGTCTTAACAATGCCATAGAAATGTCCCCAAAGGTCAAGAATAACCATTCATTGTCAACTGTAATGTGTTCTCTTGTAACTGTCTCTCTAAAAAACACTTTCTGTATAACTTCATTGTATATGTGAGTTTTTGATTTTCTGCAGTGATTGCTGCATAATGCTGCTGTCAAATATGAACGTTTTCTATGTTCAAGAAGGAGTGTTATATTTGCATGATCAAACTGTGAACATGAATTCAAGGCCATTTGTCAGACAGAAAAGCCGTACAGTTAGAGAAAACCAATTCCCAATATATTCTAAGCATACAGCAGATGTGTCATTTAATAATAACAGCACAGTCTGAGTTCTCTCGTAAATGTGTGTCAGAGCTCAAAGCTGAGCTATTGGGTTAAAGGTGTCCATAGGGACATTTACTGGTCTTGAACTGTTCAAACTACTGTCCATTAAAGAGCATTTGTGTAAAAAAACTAAAACATTTGAGTCTGCAAAAATGATTACAGTAATTTGTTTTCTGTGGAGCAGCTTCAGATTTACATGTTAATGAAAATGTAGCCTCGAGGCATGGCTGTATGGTTTCTGGCTTAGAACCAGCAGTAGTTACAAGTTATGTGGAGAAACTTCAGTATAATAACTACAGTGTTTAAGTAGCAATAAGACATCCTGCATGAGAATGACTTTTGCCAGTAAATTCCAAGGGCGGTTACATAACGATTACAAAATGTAATTTTCGTACATCAGGAAACTGATAGAATATATTGCTTGTATAGCCGTTACCAACTGAGGTCACACAACTAAACGATTGATCACAAAGCAGCCTGATAAGCTAAACCTCAAATGTACTGCATGTTGATTTAACTGATGGATAGTGATACCTTTAGAAAGTTGTTGTCATGTCTGTGTCTTATTCTTAAAAGGGGGCACAAACTTCTACCTTGTGTAACAGCCGATTGCAATCATAGTGCTCCAGTGTTAATCTGAAGTCTTACACACACACTTAATATGCAGTATAGCCTACAAGATTTCATGGATGAAAGCCAAGGCTATCCACAGGGCTATACACACTTTGCACACCCATCACCAAGGCTAATATCATTAAAGGTGTTTTTGATAACAATTTTAAAAGTAATACATACACAGAGCTTTTAGAAAGGTGCCAAATAAAAGTTTGACTTTTCCCCCCCAAAAATGTAATGATTGTGAATTAATCATTTTAAACATTTTGGCGGGTCCAAAATTAATGTTTTGTTTATCTCTGTGGAAGATATGCGATGTAGCCAAGTAGCTTGTGCTAGCTAGTCAGCAGTTTGCAGATATCAGACTGATGTGTTGTCAGGAAACACAAGCAGCAGGAGAAGACTTGGTGTGCAGACTGTTCTGCTCTATCTCTGCTGGAAGTGAGCATTTAACTGGATGTGTGGGCGTGCACAGACCAGATATAACACCGGACAAGTTCCACCTTTATCATACTTATCACATAGAGACATAGTTCCCACCAAATTTCAACTGGAAGAGAGGTCTAATGAAACTCTGTTATAGGTCCATGAGTAAAGAGACAAGATTTGTACTCCTACAGTTAGCCATAGACGGTTTGTATATATCTGCCTACTCCACAAGCCTTTCACTGAAAATAACAGCAAGACAAATGACTCAGTTTCAGCTGTTATTAGGCTCAACTATTACACACAGCGGTGGTTGTTTATAGTGTCCGTTTTATCATTATTTCATAAGATCTACCTGTAAACCATCATTGGTAGTGATATATCAATCATCATCATCATCATTACACTTCAGTGAGGTAAACAATGATTTAGATCATAGCGTTCATATCAGACTTTACAAAGTGATTCATCACACAAAAGTCATTAGCAAGCCTTTGATGGGGATTTTACAATCTGCTTCCAATCAAACAAAACAAACTGTCTTATTAGATTCTGTCTCGCACAATATTTTTCATCTCCACCTGATCACATCACTGTTGGATCACTCTAGAAAAACCTGTGTACAGTCGACGTATCCTCATGCAACGGTTCGTATGATCTCTTACGAAAAGCTAATGTTATTTTTTGTGGGTTTTTCCAAACTAATGTCCAGCAGTACGAGTGATCAGAACCTGTTTAGGTAACAAAAGTACTTGGTTTCAATGGCGTAGCCTTGGATGTGCCTGTGCCACCCAAAAAGGCAGCTGGCACACCCAAAAATCAGATACAAAAAACAATGAAAAAGTAAAAAAGACATAGGTCAAGCCTGTCAGCGGTGACTTGACGAAAGCCTTCTGTACTTTATGCTGTCGGGAATTCTCAATTGGCCTCGGAGATAAGACTGACCAAACTCAGCATGCTTTACACATAAATGCACAAGAAGGCCACACACGCTAAAGGAGCAAGCAATATCAGTGCTTGCTTCATGACTACATCTACTGCAGAAAATGACAAAATCATGGCAAGCGAAGCCTCGTGTGTGCACATACGGTTATACGCGGACTCAGCTACAACAGCACTGACTCTTGTTAAGCTCAACGGTGCTTTGTTTGGTGGCTGGCAGTTTTGAAGAGACAACCTGATCCCATCTTATATCATTTTAAGCTTCTCATTTCACGTTTTGAAACAGCTTTGCATGTGGCATTTAGTGCCACGTTGCTACTGTGAAACGGTTGCGGTTATGTTTAGGCAACAAAAATACGGTAACGGCTGCAGTTAGGTTTAGGCAAAAAAAACACATAGTGTGGTTAAGGAAAAACATCATGGTTGGGCTTAAAATACGTATGTAACATAAGTACGGAAAACCTGTATTGTAAAAATAAGTCAATAACGTGGGACAAATACCAGTCTCCTGGTTGGAAGTATTGTAATTGTAGGACACATCGCCCACCCACCATGAGTAGTCTCTCTCGCTTTTTATATTCCTTCACTTGCTCTTCCTCACTTGCTCTGAGCATCACTCATTATTCTATGTCTCTAGCATAGCATATATTCACGCGGCTGGGTTTGCATTATAGTCAGTACAGACTACATGCATACTTAAGCCCTCAAAAATAGGGAGGATTTCAAAACCAAAGGGGGGATCTCAGGGTCCTCCCTCTGAAAAAATGTTTCTTTCCTGCAATCTGGTTACTTTTAAAGAATGAAAACAGCAAAATAGTAAGTAGACTTACTTAATAATTAATTGGACTTTTAATTCTCAGGAAAGAAACCTGAATAATTGGCCCCTCTGATGTGAACTTGTGTGAATCTCTGGCATAAACTAATAGGCTATTCATCGGTTTTCATTCATTCATTCATTGTTTGCAACTGCTTGAGTATTTCTATCTCTTGGTACTCTCCATTGCTCCTTCTCTCACTCACTGAAGGCCCTTTCACACCCAATGCGACA
>CAKALG010047643.1:22903-38825 GCA_916700815.1 Helicolenus hilgendorfi
ATACGTATGTAACATAAGTACGGAAAACCTGTATTGTAAAAATAAGTCAATAACGTGGGACAAATACCAGTCTCCTGGTTGGAAGTATTGTAATTGTAGGACACTTTCCTGCAATCTGGTTACTTTTAAAGAATGAAAACAGCAAAATAGTAAGTACCATGCAATAGCATTGTTATACTAAGTAGACTTACTTAATAATTAATTTGACTTTTAATTCTCAGGAAAGAAACCTGAATAATTGGCCCCTCTGGTGTGAACTTGTGTGAATCTCTGGCATAAACTAATAGGCTATTCATCGGTTTTCATTCATTCATTCATTGTTTGCAACTGCTTGAGTATTTCTATCTCTTGGTACTCTCCATTGCTCCTTCTCTCACTCACTGAAGGCCCTTTCAGACCCAATGCGACAACGGCACCACTGCGCTCTGACACCCATTAGTTCCAATGTCTTGTGCCACACCACGACGACTTTTCTCTGCGTTGACCAAAGCCCGGCTTTGGGCGCTGCGCGTTGTCATGTGTCGCGAGCATCTCTCTTTCAACAGGAAAAAACATTCGGTGTAGTTGTATTGTTGTCCGGGTGGAAAGAGTAGGGCTTATACACGCTATGCCAGTGCCAGAAACAGGTTGATATAACGAAAAGGACAAAAGGTGTGAACATTTGTCATAAATCGGGGGAAAGACGGGAGAATTGTGAAACCGGGAGGGGGCAATAAAAAATGTAGAGGCTTGGCAAGTATGACTACATGGGGTGAAATCACATGCCAAAAGCAAGACCCGACATTGCGATAGGACGTGAAATGATTAAAGAAATTTGTGTGACCAGGCTGAAAAGTAGGGGAAGCCAACTTGATCAACATGTTCAGCATTGTCTCATTTGTCCTCAGTGTGCAGCCTCAAATGCTTTTGTACAGAGGATTTTCTCTCCGGTGATCATTAAATGGTCACACAAGAAACAGATGCAGCACAGAGCTGATCAAAAATGAACTTCAAATATCTGTGAACTGTGACTTGTCATGTAAGGACTTCTCTCTGGCTGTGCTAAATGACAAAGGACCGCTTGGATCAGTTAAAAGTAGCGAAAAACATCCATGGAAAAAGTAGACTCGGTGAGTCATGATGCCCCTCTTATCCTCTTTTGCATTTGAAATGTCGTTGCTTTTTGCTGTAAAGGTCCAAATTGTGATTTATTTCATCATTTATTTTGAGGTTTATTCACATAAGCTTACATAACGATACTAAATAATAATAAAGCTATAATTGCATATACACATTTTTGTTTGCCTTTCCAATTCAACAAGAATATGAATATACACTGTATAGTCACACAACACCGTGTCCACACCATTGTGGCACTGTGACACACCACCTTTTGTTCCTTGTCTGGCAGTGAGAAAGTTGGCAACCCTACTTGCTAGCATGGATGTAGACTGCCGTCTTGTTTCTCTGTGTGGGCCTTTTGGAACTGGCTCCGGAGCCTCATTGAGTTGTCACCCAACATCTTGATTTTCAGCATGCTTCTTCTCAGAAATTTGTCCCTGTGTTGCCCTGCTTAAAGTCCAATTTGGTGGCTGTCTGAACATACTGTAAACTGTATTAAATTAGTTCCACTGGGTGTTGATATGGTTGGTATCATTTTTTTAAGTGAAGCAATAAATGCTGAATAAGTCACTATAGAACCAAAGAATAATCAAAAAGTAGTGGTGGAAGGCACAACAGAAATACCTGCTTACTGCTAAATACAACTTATGTACAATACTACAATGTTTTGTCATTATAGTATTAAAACAGGACCAAGATCATCAATAAATATGTCATTTTAAATATGTTGGATTTTGAATATTGTATGCATTAATCAGGGATTTTGCAATAACTGAAGTCAGAAGGTATTTACTGAACATGGGACATGTTTGTTTTAAAGAAACCAAGCTTGAAAGCAAAAATCCTGGAATAAACATTGTAATAACAGGGACATTTTGAGTAGTTTCTTATTATTCTAAAACAAATAATAAAACAGAGAGAAGCGTGTTGAATGTGTTGAAGAAAAAGAGCTGCAATTTTGGTAAGTGGGCGCCGAGTATGAACAAAACCAACACAAAAATAATGTTGAAGGTTTCGTAAGAAAACTGAGCTGTGACAGACAAATATATCCCAAACATAATGCTTCCTTTCATTTCTGCTGATGGAGAATAAAGCTCAAAGTGTGAATACATGGCTGTGTGTGTGTGTGTGGCTTATTCTTTCCAATAAGACATTTCGGGTTCAATCAGAGGGGAGCCAATTACAGTATCCAGGGAGGTCCTTATCGGAGTACAGATTGCTTTATTTAGGGGTGAAAGCACCGAGGAGATTACAGTGAGATAAAGACAGAGTAGGAAAGTGTCTTGTTTGGAGGTGGCTGTGTGGGTGAGATGGGAAATGACAAAAAAATGGCTTCACTAGGCCCTCGCACTATAATGTTACACCGGTGAGCCTCCAACAGTAACTCGTGTGGCTTTTTCTTTTTCAAAATAAGTGATACATTTAAACCGTATGGGTTTCGATTCCTGCTATAATCTGAGCCCAGAGTCTATGCCGCCGCAACGGAAAATTACCAGCAATCTACACAAGGTCCTTACACAGAGGTGAAACACTTGATTCATGTGTAACACGGAGAGCTGACACATCATTTAAATGTGTGCACGCTCACGTGAGAATCTATTTCACGTGATGATGGTGTGGCATTTAAACTGTGTCCTCCATCACATAAAGATGAGCTGAGTATAATAGACCCGAGGGAATCGTGCTCTATAACGGCGTCAGTTCACGCCTCTGCGTGCGCGTATGGGCACGCACACACACACACACAAATATGCTCTCCCCGTGACTCCATCCATCAGTCTAATTACACATCAATCCTGTTAATTTGTCATTATCATTAACCTTGGCAATCTCCCCCTAAGAACACAGCCATCTGGTAATTCTTTCAAAACTTGCCGTTTGAGTATACTAAATACACATGTACACAAGCGCATAAAGACAGACACACATTCTCTGCTGGAATACCTGCAGCACAACAGAGAGAGGAGCGATGCGTCTCTCTGAAGACACTCGAGTTGAGAGATAAGTTGGGGGCTGCACACGTCTACCTCGGTTAATGAACCCCTGCTGCTGGATCCTTGTTAATGGATTAGTCCATTATGATTAGTGCGTGATAGCCGCAGCGCCCCTCCCCAGCCTGACATTTGTCATTTTCCACACGGCAAGCGAACCTTCCTCATTATTTCACATTAATCAATTGATCATGAAGTGCTGTTTAATTGGAGGCTGATTGATTGATGAACCAGCAAACATATTTCTCTAATCGCTTTTTGCAGGAATTACAGACATTAATGGGCTCCCGGGCTCAGATGATCAACAGATAAGCAGAGTTGCTAACTTTATGTTTATTATAATGGATGGAGAAACTGGCTCAGGCAACGTGGATCATTTACTGAGGAGGTTTTTGAAATGACAATGGACTTGACAGGCGAATTCACAAAGAATATATTGCAGCCACTGAAAGCACTGTGAATTGCGCATCATTTGTAACTGCCATCGGCCCGATTCACAAAAATATTGCGCTAATGATATTACAGCGCAAACACGCCCAATGCTATTTGCCCTTTTTCAGCATTTGATTACAATTATCCATGTGGCAAAGTATAAATGTTTACTTTGCGACTATATATAAGAAGTGGACGTTGTCACCGTGACGTCACTCATTGGTTTGTGGACTGCTGTTTTTAAAGCATCGAGTTTGGCATTTTGACCAAAGTGTATAGAAGCGAAGAGGTGAAACGGTGGGGCTTTTTTGACAATGGCAGCTAGAGGCGTTGTGGTAGCACTGGACTGAAAACTCCAAAGAGACGTCTGTAGAGGATAATTTTTTGGGGGGTAAATCATCTTCCCATTACGAACACTTAAATAGCCCTCATTAAAATCATTATGTCCTAAAAGCTCCTAACAGCTGAATCCAGAGTTATTTTCCTCGGCATAATGAACGTGCATCAGACCCACGAAACTGCACCGCACTGCACGCTCACATGACTTATCCGGTTCTGCCAGCTTCCTGCTAGCTGTATGCAGCTGTAATATTGGATATATTGGCTGTAATTCATTACATTTATTATCTTATAATACACCCATGGGCTGTATGCTGTAAGCCTGTACCGTGGTGGATGTATTAACGTCTCTGTTCCCAAACAACCGGCTATCAGCCAGTAGCTAGTAGTGCTAGTAGCATGACATAAGCAACATTTTATGTAGTTGTAGGCTATTTAACAACACGAGGGCAAGCCGAGCAAAAAAGTTTCATAAATACATAAGTAAGTAGTAAATAGTTATAATAGAATGTATATTTATATTGTTCAACATAAGATCATTTTGGAAGAGACATTAAAATTTTGATAACAGAATAGAAATAATTCATCCGCTCACTTATGGTGGGCGGGTCGGGAGGTGAATAGGTCCAACAAACACAGGACTTTTAACCAGGAGACCTGTGTTCGAGACGAAAGGTTACGTTAGTGATGTTTGTCACGTGTTTTTTTATTGACTTTTGTGATGTGTTTTCTGTAGTTGTGTTAAATTACTTACTTAATTTAGGCCCAACCATGATGTTTTCCCTTACCCTAACTAAATGTTGTTCTTGCCTGAACCTAACTGCGAACGTTTGCGTGGCATACAAATGACACACGAAAAGACTAAAATACGTAGTCATGACACGCAGAATGTCTGTGTAATGTTGTGGTATTTATACGCTTTCCCGTGAGACAGGATTGGAATATACGGATGTCTATCATCTTATCAATCACGGCATTCTTTCACCAGAAATGAGTGCGTTCTATACTCTGTAAAAATACCTGTTTGTAATTGTGCCAGTAGCTCCCTCTCTCTCTCCCTCTGTCTATCTTTCTCTTTCTCAGATGTGTGCTCTCCAGAGGCAATATGCACTAACAACTATCCAAGCTGATGACAATAATTTTTTTGGGGATTGTTTGTGACAGCCCAAGTGTCCACCTTCAGTTGCACTCGCAAAATCAATCTGCGCACCGTTGATAAATCGGAAATGTTACTTTTTAAGCATGCAATGAATGCCATTGGCGCCACCGCAAACCCTCTCCCCAGTGTTGGCGTGGATGGGACACACACACATGATATACCATGATGATTAAAAACAAGGAGGGGGGGTGGGTGGCATTTTTTGCAAGGCACACTGTTGTTCCTAGATGTAAAATTTAGTAGCACTAACTCCAAAAATGATCACAATGAGCTACTTGCTTGGCAGCACAGTTAGGGGTGCATTTCACCCTTTGCGGGTGCTTTGAGAATTACACATTTCTTTTTGTCTCATTTGTGTAAATTTCGCAGCCACAAAATCCTTTTGTGAATTTGCACAGTGACTGGTAGAACTTTGCATTACCACGGCTGAACATTTTCAAATTTGTCCTCAGGATGACAAATGCTTGTCCGTGAAAAAATATGCGTTAAGAAGACAATTGAGAGTTAACACTTGAGTAGCGCATGTGACTTCCTCCAATAAGGCTCTGTTATCTCAAATTAGTCAGGATGTAGGAGGGACAGCCAGGAAACCCTTCTAATATCACCTCAATCTGCAATCCAGCTTGTAACGGGCCAGCAGGTCACAGATACAGTTAGGCACTCAACCTGAAACTTGACCTGGGAGTGGCATTAGACTAATGGTCAAGGGGCTCCCATAACTATTAAGCGCAAAGCACAGCAGTGCCACCCCTACCACCAATAAGAAGAGTGCGCTGCAGCGCATCTGGAGTATTTTTACACTGCTTTAGATTTAAATCATATGTGGACACGCAGGCCTACTCAAACTTGATTTTTCACCTGAAAAGGCACACCCCCAGGGGGGGCGGCCCATTGTTCCAATGGCCCGTTGGTTCTGAAAATGCACACTCTCCATGCAACAGTTAGAAGCACATGATTATTTGTTATACAGAATGACGGCATCAGACTTTCCAATCTCGTTGCCTTGAATGCCTTCGTTGGTTGGGTTGGTTAGGTTTAGACATGAGGAGTGAGATAAGTTAGGTTTATGGTGAGAATATCATGGCAAGCCAACCAGAGGCAGCGTAGGGGGGGTCATGCCTTCACCATGGTAGTCATTTTACTAAACCTATCCCTGTAGTTCTGTTGCATTTTTATTTTGTTTTGTTTCAATTAAAAAATGACATGTTTAAAAGTGTTTAAAACTGCGACCGTCATCCAGGAGAAAATATGTTTCCCTCAAAATGTATTTTGGTTATGTAGTTTAGTTGTATAGGAATGTAATTTTGGGGGAGACAGAGTTAACATCCTGTTACCCATAACCTGTGAAAACTGTGAGTTTTTTGTGGGCTGCCTAGATCAGAAAACACCTGATTCAACAAGCCATTCAGATTTGGCTCCTTTTCCTATTTCACATGCAGGCTCATTAGAATAAACTGCTTGAGAACTACCTTTGCAAAGGTGCACCATATTTGTTCTACCAAGCCAATCAGAGCAGAGTGGGCTTTTTCAGGAAGGGGTCTTAAGGAGACAGGCGCTAAAACGGAGCATTTCAGACAGCGGGTGAATACAGGTATACTAAGGGTGAGACAGGATGAGAAAAAGAATGTGTTTTCTGAAGATTAAAGCATGTCAACATGTTCTAGTAGAAACATATTAACCTGGAAATGATTATGGCATGTCTCCTTTAAGTTTTTGAAATGCTGTGAACAGGGTGTAATTACTGACATGCGACAGCACAACATGTCCTATGCAGGTATGGCATAAGACTCTTCAGTGAATCAATAGACCACTCGGAAACCATTATATTTTCCATGTATCACCGGCAGTCGGGAGCAGCAGGATCTAATAGATACAGTTGGATTAGATGAAGTTGTCCACATGCTACATGTCAAAGAGTGACAAACAACCGTGTTGCAGCCCATTACTCACTAACCTCATTAAGAGGCTGACAGCTAGCCTTTATTCATATTTATGCACCTTTGTCTTCTGCTTGTTTTTTTTTCCGCCGGTGGAGCGCCCGGCCATCTGGAGACAAAGAAAAATCCCCTGTGTACGTGTGCTAGACTTGTGTGGTCTGATAAAGGGGGACACAATTGAGAATAGACCATATATTTGCTTTCATATTTGAACACTCATTATGGGCAGCAACGGATTAGCGAATGTGTACCGTCATTGTAGTGAAATTGACCCAAAAATAGGATCAACAGGCCATGAAATTGCAACAGAAACTGTGAGTGAGGCTATTTCACAGACTGCGAGAGTCCCAAAATGAGCTAGCTGCTCTGTCTTTGGGATCCCGGGGAGCAGAGGAGGCTAAAATGAATGAGGTGAAATATTCATGGTCTTTTTCACCAAGTTTCAGGAGGTGAGAAAAGACACATAAAACTGTGTGTATGGTCACGCAATGTCATTCAACTCAGAGAGAGTATTATCAGCTGCTATGTACGGCAACAATAAGTCATCATAGTCCGTCTCCTGACAGGATGCTATGTTATCACATCAAACATGTGTGTTGTGCATGAACAACAGAGGAGATAGTCCAGGTGATTTCTGTCAGACTGTGACAACATCACGTGCAGTCTGAACACTTGACTTCATGCATTATTGATGTACATTATGTGGATGTGCGTTGGCTGCTGTGCATTTTTCATCTTTGAGGTAAAAGAAGCATCCGGCTCCGTTGCCATGGACACCCTCCTGGGTTCCCGAGGCTGCTGAACCACGCGCTTTACATGGGAGTGGGAGTGGATGTCACGAACACTGACAGGTCTCCATCCATCTGAGAACTCATTATCTCTATGACTACTCTGATATTCATCATGAAGTGCACTCCTGGCATGCTAATTAGTTGTAAATGCTCAGATACATGCAGTCACGTGACAGTGTCCAGTGCTTTGTATTGGATTGTGATGTGATGTGATGTTCACTCTGTGAGAGGCTCACTTATAAGCTTTTTCTTGAAGTTTCCTGAGATTTTAACCACATCCAGACTTCCGTGGCGGGTAGTGTTTGTGGGTGATGGTAACCACTGTCGTGGGTACCCATGGAACCCATTTTCATTCACATATCTTGAGGTCAGAGGTCAAAGGACCCCTTTGAAAATGGCCATTACAGTTATTTAGCCTCCTTTGCAACAACCTAAATATGATTGGTGCCAGTGGATTCCTTAGGTTCGTCTAGCTTCATATGATACCAGTATCTTTATTCTAGCTTTAAGACCGAGCCCGCTACAACCTTAAAATCACAAGTTGCGTTAATGCATCAAAGAAATTAGTGCCGTTAAAACAAATTAACGTGTTAACGTGTTATTATCGCGTTAGCTTTCACAGCCCTCATTTTTGCATATTCAAAAGACAAGCTGAAAACAAAAATAAAATAAATAAAAGGCAACAAGGACCAGAAAATAGTCACAAAAATGACAATCATCATTAACTCTTTTGAGACAGATCTATCATAACTGAGATGTTATAATAACAAACAGTGTTGTGTATGAATTAAGTGATTATTAACATGTTCCATAGTCATCGCAGAAGACAGATATTATCCTATCATACTGCTACAGGTACTGCAATACATATGGGAAAACATGAAACACTGAATTAGACCACAAAATCAGAACATCTTCCCTAAAGCGAACCGTGCAACACCCAACCCTTTTAATCAGTTCCCCTTCAAAAAAAAAAAAACAACTGGCATGAACTTGAGTGAACCTGAGAGCACTGTCCAATATGGTCTCTGTGTAACATTGTAGCAAAGCTATTTCTCAAGCTTTGCATCATATTTTCCAGAGAGATCCTGACCAAATCATTTATAACGCTTACACTTCAGAACTGAACAGATTTACCGTGCATCAGGGCAGCTCGGGCCATTGTAACCCGCCCAATTAACAGACTGATGGTGCTTTAATGGCATAATCAAGCCAATGATCTATATGTATGTAGAAGAGAATAGGCATAATTGGGATAAATGTCTCGGTCATCTGTTATATGCAGCGCTGCAGATACCTTGCCATGGTTGGAATCCAGCTCTTTGTGCACGGCCTTAATGAAAGAAAATGAGGAAGGACCATAAGAAAGAAATGCTGGACCTGCATAGGAAATGTTATTCACAGACAGGAGAAAATGCCCAAGGTGCAAACATCAGCAGCTCATGCATGAGAAACCCTCCTGCTGAGACCATTTCCCCCCGCTGGATAAAGTGCTTTTATTGCTTACCGCTATCAGCTGTATATTACAGGCGGAGTGACATGGGCTGCTCCTGGTCACATATCAAGTGGGAGTGGTTGATTATGAGGTCTATCTGATAGGGTGATGCAAAGCAGATTTACCATCTCAATCTCCTAAAAGCTTGTGGCGAGACAGGCCCTTTTCCTCTGGTTTCCATGGTGAGAGTGCAAAGATGAGTTAGGACTGCAGTCACCAAAATCAACAAATCGAAACTCTGTCTTTGGCAATGGCAACCTTTTTGCCAGGTGGGAAATCAGTAGTAGCAGAAGTGGGAAAGAGCTTTCTTGCCAAAGCAAAAAAACTAATTGATTAACTAACTAATTGTTTAGGTTCAATCAAGCAGCGATCCTCAAGTCTGAGTGGTGAAGTACATAGAGATGCAGTTCCCCTCTTGAGGCACTATTTGTTGACCTCCAAGACAACTGTATGGAAGCAGGACTTTTCATGCCATCCTCCAATGTGATGATGTAAACAATGACCACAATAACTAGAGTTTGATGAAAAAACAGCGGGAAAACCAAACAACTGAATCCAAGCGATACCTTTTTTGGTACATTGTAATTAGTATGTAAATTAATTTCAGTTGATTCCAACAATGTGGCTGTCCTCATTTTGTTAGATTTTAGCAATACCTTTCATAATGGAATTTTAGTCCGCAGACTGGAGCCGTGGTGCCAGAATGAGTTTTGAAGTGTGTTTTGCGTGTGAGTGTGTGTGAGCAGGGGGTTTCAAAGCTTTGGACAAGGTAATACAGCGTTTCCCAGAGAATTTTTGTGAGACTGTGGTGGGTGGACCTCGGACCCTTTAGGGTCCAGGATGAAAAGAAGAAAAACATTTAATTAAATGCATCAATCTGGTGCACTTTGACAGCAAAATGAATAGTTTTTGAACAATTTTGAGCTCTTATAAACAACTCTGTGCTCTAATCACATTTTAATCATATACTCATTGGTTTTATAGATATGAATGGTGATGACACCCACAAAGCATGACACATGAGACGGGCTCCATGTTTCAAGACGGTTTTGGGTGGGTTGGTGACATCGTCGCAGACCACGCACTGAGGACAGTCTGACCCGGTTGACAGTCACGGTTGACAGTCAAGGCCCTATTCCATTTTCTTAAAATCTGGGCAGCATTATTAGTAAGCATAATGTCAAATATCACAGTTACGTATATCTGAATGTTCTTATTACTGTCTCACTTTTATTGCAAGTCACTTAGATTACTGCAAGTCTTCTTGGTATTCGGCAGCTAAAGACACTTACGATACGTTGGATGGCAAACAAAAACACCGGGAGTGTATCTTTCAATTGTTAAAAGACCATACAAATGTGTGTCCCATTACTATAAATCATGGATACTTAAATCTAATTTCTGCCAAAGTGAAAAACTAATAAAAAAATCACGCAGCGATCCCCCAAGTCTAACTGGTGAAGTACATAAAGTTGCAGTTCCCCTCCAACGGCTGACCTCCAACAATCTTGGGAATATATCTTTGAATTGTTAAAAGATCATACAAATGTGTGTCCCTCTTACTACAAATAATGGATTCAAATTTTTCCTAACCATTGTTGAATGCTGACTATACAGTTTTTAATGTACTTTTACGACCGTTCCATTTCTATTTCAGTGTGAATCAATTCGCAAACTAATGCAACTTACTTGAATTGTGCAAGTCAAGTTTCACGAGTTTGCTCATTGATTTTCACATTGATTTTCATACTTCATTACCTCATTGTGATGAATTACACAACCCAGGCAAAATGTATTGAGTGATGAACAAGATGACATAACTAAAGACAGGAACCCTGAGTGTTGAATTTTGGATTTGTTTAGAGGACCACTGGACTCTGAGAGGCTTCCAAGTGACCTAATAGTTAGCCCAAGGCAGCACTGCAACCATGGTGGTATATTTGGCCAGGTGAAAACAGTGCCATTCCAAGCACAGGGATGCCTAACAAAATACAGGTGTCAGCCATCTTTCAAGTGCACTGTGGTATCATTGATTAGCAGTGACAATGTGGTCTCACCTACAGAACATGAACCCAGATGTGAGGTTTTGTGAAAGCAAACAGCTGTGCTCTCTAAAGCCAGCAGTTCCTCATGCTTGGAAAGCCATGCATAAATTGAATTAAAAGCAACCGACAGGATGCAGTTTTTGTCATACTGTAATAGGTCTTTCTGTTAATGTGAGGGATCAAGCTGGTAGACATGATGACTCAGTGGTTTAACAAAGAGAGTTATATTTACACCCCCAAAAAACAATCAACATAACAATAGACAAAATAAGCAGTTTAGGTTTAGGCAAGAAAACTAGTAACTTAGGTTCAGGTGAGAAAATCACTTCGTTAGGGTGGGGGTGGGAGGGGGGAAATGTCATGGTTGGGCATATAATAAGTAAGTAAACTAACTAAAACACATACAGAAACAACGTAGCACAACAACTGAAAACACGTCACAAACGTCAGTCGTCAGGTGACAAATATCACTAAGATAACTTACAAAAACAAAACACCATTCCAGCCAGGTCTCCAGGTCTCCAGGTCTCCTCTCTTTTAGGCTTTTAACACCAGTCATTTAATGCCACGTTGTTGATGTCAAACGGTAATGATTAGGTTTATGCAACAAAACTACTTAGTTAGGCTTAGGAAAAACATCATGGTTGGGTTTAAAATAAGTATATAAATGAAGTAAAATATGTTCGTAAATGCACGTTTGGGTCTCCTGGTTGAAAGTCCTGTGTTTGTTCAGCCTGTTCACACTAAAAGGCGTATAAATGCTACAATAATGCCGTTAACGTGCAATAAGTACACCTTTATTGATTTTCACTTGTCTTTTGTACGCCACGTATCCTGCACTGACTGCAATGTTAATGCATCTGCGTATAAATGCTGCAGTAAGAGTTAGTCATGTAGTATAAAAAGCGAGAAAGACCATGTAAGGGAGACGGGGTGGGAAGGTGGATGGGTCCAAAAAACACAGGACTTTTAACCAGGAGATCCATGTTCGAGGCTGTTGTTGACCGCTGTTTAGTTTTGTAAGTAAATTACGGTTGTGACGCGTTTTCCTAATTGTTTCCGTACGTGTTTTGCTGAGTTTACTTGCTTTTTTGAGCCCAACCATGATGTTTTTCTACCTCCCCTCCCGCCCTCTAAAACCAGCCTCTCTCTCTCTTTTTATTCTGCATCACTAGCTCTGAGCATGGCATATTCACACGGATGCGTTTTCATTGCAGTCAGTGCAGACTACACGGCATACACATGACACGCCAAAAGCAACAAAGGTGTTGTTATTGCACGGCAAAATACTTACAAATTACCATGTCATGCATACGCCATTTGCTGAGGCCGGGCTGAAAAAATGAGCTTGAAAAGATTTAAGGGGTGTGCTTGGTATCAGTTCCTTGTAAAGCAGGCGCTGAATCCCCTATTCACAGCGGATAGATGATAGTGAGCAAATTACAAATGGGTGAAAATGGCTCCTGTGTGTTTTCCTCCTGCCTCCAGAGACTGAATAGTGTCACACCGACCTTTCAACCTGGCGAAGCAGACATGAAAAGCAGAGTGCTGACAAGAGTGACAAGAGTGTTGTTTACAAAGACCCATGTTGCCACTGTGAGTGTGGCCCCAGACAATGCAGCAGAAAACTACTACAAAGACCTCCCCTGCAGGGCGAGCTGACAGGGAATCTACTGCAGCTCGACACTAATGGCAGCTGGAAGTCACTTCAAAGCAAGATTTATTCAGATCCTGTTGATTGATGATGGAAGTACAGTAAACTTCATAAGCACTTTCATGGCCTTTGTGCAAGTATTAGTACTTTTTTCTCATTGATGAATTATTGACTAATCCCTGTTTGACCTTCAGTTGGATTATAAAGTGTCTTAAGGAAATCAAACACCGAAGACGTGAAGATAAAGATTTGTTTTAATAAATTTATGACACAAACAGGAAGATCAATGTTCATCGTATTACTCTTATCATGTAAAAACATGTAAAATGCAACATCAATTACTGCAGTGTCTGAGGGTTTTAAGGAACCTGATAAGATTAATGGATTTAGTTACTAGAACTAATTATAAGTAGGAACAGGCTGCTGTGCTCAGAGTGCAATCTGTTTTCTGTTGATTTTGTCATTACTGATTTAGTCTGGCGAGAAAAAAACGCTAATGTCTGACATCTTTGTTGTAGGGTTTGATCGGTGCTTTTTCCGAAGCATTCCTGAGAGGGTAGAGAACTGACAAATATCAAAGAAGCAACAGAAAATGCTGAGCGTTGTCGGTAGGTAGAACTTTTTTTCTTTCATAGCACCTCTATAGTGTTACAAGGTGCTTGACAAGTCATTAAAAAATTCAATTACAATGACATAATGGAGATATCTGAACAACATGGTTTCCCCATTGTTGATTTGTTTACTGTAATATATCAAGGCTATTCCGGAGCTTGGGAGCCAACTTTCATTCAAGTCATTACACCTAATTGACAAAACACGATGCTTGTCAGTATCTTACAAAATATGAGTTTTTACAAAAAACTATTCATATTAAATTGTTATGATCTGCCACATACTCTGAGTAAAGGATAGGTTCCTAATTATAACATTTGTGAGGTGCCCGATCTGAACCGATATGAACATTGGTACAGGTTTTGCTGTAATCACTCATACCAGCCCAGTCACACAGCAGTTCGTGAAATAGTCACAAAATTGTATGTATTGATTTGTGTACATAGACACAATTTTTTGTTTGTGATGTTCAACACAAAATCACTTTGCATGTAATCCATGTAGTTGTGAACTGGGAAGTATAAAGAGCTCCGTTTATGGAGGAGGTCGTGGTGGATGGGTTGGTTCAAAAAACACCGGAAACCGATGCTCGTGTCCTGTGTGAAACTACAAGTCAATGTTGATTTATTTGTCACGTAATTTCTGTACTTAAGTTATAGCACTTCTGGAGTTATTTTAACCCAAACTGCGATCTATTCTTAAAGCTATCTAAGTAGTTTTTTGTCACATAACTTCTGTATTTAAGTTACGGCACTTCCAGTGATATTTAAACCCAAACCGCGATCTTTTCCTAAACCTTACTAAATCGTTTTTTTTTAGAAAAGACACGTTTTGCTGGACATTTGTTGGAAAAAGGAATGAAAAATATGTTGTTTAAAGTTGTGCTGAAACAAGGTGAATTTGTGTTTATGACAACGTATCAAACTGAGTCAATTTTGTGACTATTTCACAAACTGCCGTGAGACTGTGTTGTTCCTCCTGTTTGGACTGGTTATTAAGAGATTCCTTCCTATCATGCTTCGAATGGAAAGGATAGGGGATAAAACCCACACTCATTCTGTGCAAAAATATCAGGGTAGGGTATTCTTCTTCATGGTTACACTAATATATATATATATATAAAAGTAAGTACAGAAGTTACGTGACAAATAAATCAACATGGACTTCTGGTTTCACACGGGACATGAACACCGGTCTCCTTCGCTAAAGTCCTGTGTTTTTTTAACCCACCCATCCACCCTGACCTCCTCCTCCCTATGTAGCGTTCTCCGCTCTTTTTATTTCCGGTTCACATACTAATTGATTTTGTGTCCTGACCATCACAAAGAAAAAATGTACAGGAATCAATACATAATATTTTGTGATTATTTCACAAACTGCTGTGCCACTGGGCTGTAATTAGCATGATAGGCTGTCAATTATGGTTTTATTCTTTGAGGCCTAATTGTAGCGCTCCTTTTTTGTACACTCACACACTTTGTGGCCGAGTACCTTGGGGATTACCACGTCTTTGAGCTGAATATAGAGTCCCCCCCCACACCAACACACACACTTATGGGTTAAATGAAAGAAAACCAACAACTGTGAGCTGTTGACAGAGAAGCCCGTCAGTGGGTGTCTTTGGGGACAACGCACTGTAGTCTGCTGCTCCTTTGATTACAGCCTTTGCTAGAGAGACCGGGGAGCCGAGGGAGACGAGGTGACGAGGGAGGAGATGCACGTGGCATCCCCAATCAGCAGCTTCAGTTAATAAGGAAGATAAGTTTATCATGAAGAAATTTTACATGAAAAACAACTCTAAAGGTAGTGCTTGTTTTCTCTGGTGGTTTGGGAACGGCTGCGAAAAGCTCGCTGCAGACAGGCTGATCAACCAGAGACAAAGAGAGTTTTTTCTTCCACCTCCATGCTTTATACATTAGTGGGAAAGTTTTCTAACACTTTGTTTATACTGTGTTCAGCATGAAATATACTGTAGCTGTAATTAAATAATAAAGTGCAGCTATGAAACAAAGGTAAAGTGACTACCGTAAATTCCGGACTATAAGCCGCTACTTTTTGACTGTGGTGACGTAGTTTAAAGAACGAAAAAACACAATAAAGGCGGTTGGGAGAGGAGGTTGGTGGGTCCAACAAACACAAGGCTTTCATCCAGCAGACCCAGCCTGTTCTCATTCCCAGGGCGTCAAATACAGAGGCTTTGTCACAGGCCGTCGGCGTTCAATACCAGCACACAAGTCACCCTTTAGCACCGGTATGAGACGCACCAGGCTTTCCATTAACTACAATGTAAACCCATCCACAACAACAGTAAGCGCTCAGGGAAAGTGCTGTGATGACGTAGTTTAAAGAGTGAAAGAGACACACAG
>CAKALG010047643.1:38845-58373 GCA_916700815.1 Helicolenus hilgendorfi
CGCACTGTAGTCTGCTGCTCCTTTGATTACAGCCTTTGCTAGAGAGACCGGGGAGCCGAGGGAGACGAGGTGACGAGGGAGGAGATGCACGTGGCATCCCCAATCAGCAGCTTCAGTTAATAAGGAAGATAAGTTTATCATGAAGAAATTTTACATGAAAAACAACTCTAAAGGTAGTGCTTGTTTTCTCTGGTGGTTTGGGAACGGCTGCGAAAAGCTCGCTGCAGACAGGCTGATCAACCAGAGACAAAGAGAGTTTTTTCTTCCACCTCCATGCTTTATACATTAGTGGGAAAGTTTTCTAACACTTTGTTTATACTGTGTTCAGCATGAAATATACTGTAGCTGTAATTAAATAATAAAGTGCAGTTATGAAACAAAGGTAAAGTGACTACCGTAAATTCCGGACTATGAGCCGCTACTTTTTTCCCACGCTTTGAACCCTGCGGCTTATACAATGATGCGGCTAACTATAGAGTTTTACGGGCTAACGGCCCAGCTAAAAAGCACTGCTCGTTTTGGACAGCACAAATTCACCCCGAGACGAAAGTGACACTGAGAGCGACAACGACAGAGAGACTGAGAAAGTGTGTGATGAAGTCATTCTGAGGCTGTTCAACTCCGACACTGAAGAAGACGACTTCAATGGTTTCAGTGCGCAGGAGGAAGATGAACATAGCGATCAGTGGCTTTTCTGGTAGGCTAAGGGCTACGGCTAGTAGGCTGGTTATTTTTCAAACAAGCAGTGTTATTGCCATGTTACCTTACTGTCGTTTTACTGCTGTGTAACTGCCCTGTTACAGGCATTGTTCAGAAAACAAGCATTTCGTTAATTAAATTTTTTTTTAAAAACTTTATTTGTACCATCTTTCTGTGTAAATATCTCATGTTACAACGTGGACACCTGCAGCTTATAGACAAGTGGGGCTTATATATATACATTTTTTTTTTCTTTTTAAATTTAGTTGGTGCGGCTTATATTCAGGTGCGCTTAATAGTCCGGAATTTACGGTCATTTTGTTGTTTCAGACAGCCCTCCCTCCACAGACAGTGGAAGATCCTCCCTCCACAGACAGTGGAAGATCCCATTTTAAAGACATTCTGCGTGTTATGACAATGCATTTTAAGCTTTTCACGTGTCATTTCACGCCACAGGGTTACTGTGAAACTGTTGCAGTTATATTTAGCTCACAAATCCACTGAGGTTTGAGAAAAACATCATGGTTAGTTTTAACATAAGTAAGTGAAATACATACAAAAACATAAGTAGAGAAAACACGTTACTACCGTAGCTCAACAACTCTTTTTTGGGACACAGTAAACGCTGAGAAAAAGTGCACTGGGAGTGACTGTGGTGACGTAGTTTAAAGAACGAAAAAACACAATAAAGGCGGTTGGGAGAGGAGGTTGGTGGGTCCAACAAACACAAGGCTTTCATCCAGCAGACCCAGCCTGTTCTCATTCCCAGGGCGTCAAATACAGAGGCTTTGTCACAGGCCGTCGGCGTTCAATACCAGCACACAAGTCACCCTTTAGCACCGGTATGAGACGCACCAGGCTTTCCATTAACTACAATGTAAACCCATCCACAACAACAGTAAGCGCTCAGGGAAAGTGCTGTGATGACGTAGTTTAAAGAGTGAAAGAGACACACAGTGCAGGCTGGAGGGGAGGTGGACGGGTCCAACAAACACAACGCTTACATCAAGGAGACCGCTGTTAGTCTCCCGTGCGTTACGTTTCAATTTCACTTTACAATCAGCTGTTCTTTCATGTCCTGTGTTCACTATGTCGATTTATATTTTCACTGTAAAAATGTAGGGATTTTAAGATCAATCATGTTGTGTTTTTCCTAAACCTAACTAAGTGGATTTGTTGCCTAAAGCTCAGCAATTTTTTTTGTTTAATTCACAACATTGAGCATGTGTTTACTGTGACCTAAAAGTGACAAAGAGGGGTCTGACAAAGCATCAGTATGTGACGAGTTGGGAAAAGGTGTATGAATGGCACAATAATGCACAAGGCATTAAGCGTGCAATAAGTATGCCTTTCTTGATTTCTGCGTGTCTTTTGTATGCCATGTATCCTGTACTGACTGCAATGTAAACACTTCCATGTATAAATGCTACAGTAAGAGTTAGTGACGTACTATAAAAAAGCAAGTAAGACCACTTATGGTGGGCGGGAGTGTAGGTGGATGGGTCCAACAAACACAGGACTTTTAACTAGGAGACCTGTGTTAGAGACCGTTGTTAACTAGTGTTTTGTTTAGCAAATTACGTTAGTCAGGTTTGTCTCGTGACGATTGTGACGTGTTTTCCGTAGTTGTTTCTGTTTGTGTTTTACTTAGTTTACCTACTTATTTTAAGCTGTTAGCCTAACTTAGTGGTTTTCTTGCCTGAACCAAAGTTAGTGGCAACTGCAGATGTTTGCGTGGCGTACAAATGACAAGCGAGAAGCGGCCTACAAATGACACATGAAAACGCTAAAATTCATACGTGTAATGACGTAGTATTAATACGCCTTCCCGTGAGAACGGGTTGCTTGTTCACAACATTCAGTTTCATTTTCACTTTAAAAACGTAGCAGTTTTAAACCCAACCATGTATATTTTTTTCCTAAACCTAACTAAAATGTTTTTTTGCTTAATCCTAAAGTGACTCCAAGGGGAATGACAAAGCGGCAGTATGTGAAGAGTTGGGATGAGAATGTGTTGGAACACCGGCCTCCTGGTTGAAAGTCCTGTGTTTGTTGGAGCTGGAGGTCAAGGTAGAAAACCATATTGATACCACTTATCAGCCATCATTGTCTTGCTTAGACTAGTGCCTACATGTACCAGTACCAGTGTGCATCAGGCAAAGTATCTATTCATATTTCTTTCTCCCCTTTAGCCCCTTCTCCTTTGGGAAAGACACAAGCAATTTAAGTGAATTGCACAATTCAGTTTAGTTGTTATGTTTAAGACAATCTAAAATGGCAGCCAAGTCCACATGGAGAGGATTTGATCTTTTTGAGATGCTGTTTGAAAATATGCTCTATCAATGCATGACTGAATACAACCCAGAAAACACATTTTCTTTTCTTTCTCCTTCCCTGCATCCCATTGGAACAATCTGTTTGGGGTTTGAAGTCCTCTAAATGAACTTGACTCAAAATGCATTCTCAAAATAATATGAAATACCAGAGTTTAAAGAAAGCAGAAAATAGAAACAGATTGCAATGCACTTTTGAAATGTGTTTGATACATGTTTTGCTGTAAATCTGCAAGTTCACAATATGGTGTAGGCACATTTCAAATGTCTTGTATATACTGCAGATTTAAGATATATTGATTTAAATATACAAAGCAGCACTGTTTCCATGTAGTACATTTTTTATGCATTTAAGATTCAGGCTGAGAGGAATTTGTTTTGGTGAGCTAACATAAAACAAGAAGAAAAACCTCACATAACAAGACATTACACACAACACAATCTCACAGCGGTCTGTGAAATAGTCATGGAATTAAATCTATTTGATTCGTGTACATAGACACAAATGTATTTATTTTTCTTGACCCGAAGCACGACTTTTAACAACACGTGGCACACGTGTCAATTTCTGCTTCAGTCTTTCCAAAATAAAAGTACTTACTTAGGTTTAGGAATAGATCAACTTGGTTAGGTTTAGGCAAAAAACTGCTCTGTCGGCTTCAGGAAAAGATCGTGATTTGGGTTAAATTAACTCCAGAAGTGCTGTAACTTTAGTACGGAAGTTAAGTAACAAATAAATCAACTTTCACTTGTGGTTTCATACAGGACACAAACACCAGTCTCCTGGGTGAAAGCTCTTTATAATTCCCGGTTCACAATTACGTGGATTACATACAAATTGATTTTGTGCTGACCATCTCAACAAAAAAGGTGGAATTTATGTCTATGTACACGAATCAATACATAGAATGACTATTTTCACAAACTGCTGTGCAACTGACAATTTCACACAAATCTCTAAGTGGATAAAATGAGGAAATGATGACATTTTGGACAGATGACAGATGCAAAGTTCAACTTGACCGGTTGGCGCTGGCATACAACCATGAGGCTGTAATTCTAGTTTAAATTAGGGCTGTCAACATTTTTTAACAGACTCAGTTTTAAAGCTAGAGTGAAGATGTGTCATACTATCTTGTCACAAAGAAGGTTAAATAATGTTCCAAACTTGCGCAATATTTTTAACGAGGAATAACTGTCATGGCCATTTTCAAAGGGGTCCCTTGACCTCTGACCTCAAGATATGTGAATGAAAATGGGTTCTATGGGTACCCACGAGTCTCCCCTTTACAGACATGCCAACTTTATGATAATAACATTGCAGTTTAGGGCAAGTCATAGTCAAGTCAACACACTGACACACTGACAAAACCTCAATAGAAAACAAAACACATTTTGGACATAACTCAAGAATTTATATGCTAATTATGACAATTTCACACAAATAATAGGATAAAATAGTGAAGTGATGACATTTTGGACAGACAAAGCTGCAACTTCACTGGTTGGCGGAGGCATACAACCGCAGGCCGGTAATTTAGATATGTCCTGCGCCGACCCTCTACCTATAAGGAACTGTGATTCTGAATTGGTTTAATGCCCCTTGAAGAAAATATCTTTATTCATTGATTATACAAAAAGGCAATTATTATCATTCATTCAAGCGAATGAAGTAGGCTTGACTATCTGACAGAGACCCAATAATTAATCTACACTGTCAATAACATTGAATAATCTCAGCAGCCCTGTTAATGACGGTCCCTCCCTGTGAGAATACCATCGGTATAGTTCAGATGACTCCCGTGCACATGAAACACAGAGAAATGAATGTAGATAGCAGCCTCATATCATAGCACATACGGGCCCAGCTTAAATCCAACATATTGTCAGATGTCATTTGGCTCTTGATATTTCACGCCGGAGGCTGAGACGCAGCCATAAGCTGCTTTTGTTCCCAGACGGGTCAGCTGAAATGCCACCCGAACTAAATGATGCGGCCGGAGAGAATGCAACCCCTCTGCTGCGACGAGATAGCGTTAAAGCACCACGGTGGACAAATCCTCCGTCCGCCACCGCAATATCCCACCTGTCCGCTGCATAATAACAAGTGCGGGGCGATATTTATTTACAGGTGTAATCGGCTTGTCAAGAAATGAATGGGCTGGCAACACATGGATGGGTCTAAATGGTTCGGAACAGCTTGAATGACTTAACCCTGCGAGCTGACACGTCTCTATCACTCTGTGTCATCTGAAATGAGGGGAGAGCTCAGTGTTCGCCTTGTATCTATCATGCAGCGCTGGCGACAATAATCAATCTGACACGCCATCTGCCTTAGCTTCATAACCATCTGCATCTGCAATCACTCCCAGCCATGCTCATTTTCTTTCTCTTTCTTTTTATCTTTCTTTCTCCTCTACCTCTCCCTCTACCCTGTCATCTCTTCATCTCTCCAGACTTCCCCCCTCCCGCAATCTCTCAATATTGTGTTTCTAATATCAACTGTGGCACTAATTAATGGAATTGTACAGAGAGAATGGAAAGCAGATGGCTTCATTACACAAACAAATGTAATAGCATCCAAAACACTGGCACATTCTGCAATGATCCCTGCATAATAAGGCAGCCTGCTAAACATAGTATACCATTACAGATACTACTAATAAGAGAGAAAAAACACCACTTGTTTTTTTTAGTGCGAAAAACTCCTTCCAGGAAATGTATTTTCAGTCTATTAATTTGATCGAAAACTATTCCCTGCTCAATGTTCTGAGGGCGTTCTCAGACAAAAAAGAGTGCAGATGTTTTTAACATCTGGTGCCCAATTACAGGATTATTGCCACACTTCATTGTCACCATATTTTTTTTGTGAGAATTAGATCGGTAGAGTAAAAATGTATGTGTGTGGTCATGCACGAGAAAGAAGGATTCTCGAAAATTTGCTATTCGACGGGGAGCTACAGTACACATTTTTTCGGCATCACTTACTTCAGTCGAGAGTGCGGGGAATTCATCTCACTCACTGCGGAATTTATGTTAATGAAGTTGTGTGGCACAAACAAGCCCTCAGAAAGAGCACTGCATAAGTAAAGAGCCCCTTCATCGCCGACTGCAACAGCAGCTCGCGTGATTCAGCCTGAAGAGTAATTCACCCGGGCTGGCAGACGTGTGCCCCAAAGCCTGTTCATAATTGGAGTGTCCTCTGATCTAATCTGAGATCCGGTGATGGAAACCGTCCTCTGCCCTGCTTCATGACTCGTTGGTGACGTTGTCCTGTGTCTTGGGAGTAATGATGGCAGCCATTGTGAATGGACAAAAGGCTTTGTGCAACGCCACTGTACCACGCTGCAAAGGAACCAACGTCATCTCATAACAATATATCACTTCTCATATCTTATGACCAACACCTCCTGTGAGCTGTGAGTTGTGAGAGTGCACCAGTGTTGAAAGGTAAAAGGAGGATCCAATACTCATCTTCAGTATATTTGGAGGCAGTGGCATCAGCTTATAATATAACACGGAATGAACATTAAATAAAACACGTGTATGTATCTTTCAGGACCTTCGACTCGCTCAGAGGCTGTCCTTACCATAGATCTATATATACTGTACATAGATACAGCATTGGCCGCTTCAGCCCGTTGCTACGATACGTTAGCGTCGCCGCCATATTGGGGAGGTCAGGACTGGCCTGTAAACACTTAAAATTGAGATTACATTGGTAATTTTAAATTCTGATATTAATATACTCCTGCACATTGTTACAGATACAAATACTTAAAAAAAATAGAGAACAGTCACCAGAATGTATTCAAATGGCCACCATTGAGAGAAATTACATCCTGTAATGCTGGTCACATGGTATTGGGACAAACTATTTTTTAGTTAATGTTCTGTCGGTAACATAGTTGACAGAACTTTTGTGGACATTAATAAACTGAGATATGTTTATTAATGTTGAAAATCAATTTAAATATATACATACATATTTTTCTAAAGTATTTAGAATTTCTAAATAAATAGAAAACTAAACAATGAATTTGGGACATCATGACATTTTTCAAACGAAATCAAACATAGTTTGCGCAAAATGTGTGCCGCATCTTAAAATATGCCTTCCCTTAATCTGTAAAATATGATATTTTTGAAGAAAAACACATCATTATCATCAATGTAAATGAAATGAACCTCCAATTAGAGAATGACACATACACACCAACATAGTATTGTAGTTATACATTTTTTTGTTTTTTAAGAAATCAGATCTTTTTATTGCCATGATGACGTGGTAGAAGAAGTATAAAGTAGCATTAGATGCAAATGGTAAATAAAGTACAAGTACTTAAAAATCTGTCACATGGGAGACTGCAGCAGTCTTCTCTCTTAGCTCAGTTAAACCATAATATATGGTGGGAATCGGCCAGTGTGTGGCTGCCTATCAGTCTTTCTGCTCCATTACACACACTGCCTGTCTGCTGTCTGTATGTCTGAATCTGTGTGTGTGTGTGTGTGTGTGTTTGACTGACTGCCCTGTTTTTCACTCACAGTGATGTCACCAGGCAGCCGACATGGTCGCTATAACCCTGCTTTTTTTGTATCCCATCTTCCATCTAATCACGTTTCTATTCATCGATTTATTAATCTCATTGTCATTGTCCAGGTTATTGTCAGTTTTATCATTTGCCTTAAACCTCTTGCACAGCCACTCTGCTGTTGGATCCCTCTCTCTGTTAATGTCTCCATCCTGGGATTTCTGGGGCCTTAATCTTTATAATCGTTTCAGGTCTAATTGCCCAGTCTCACCAGAAAGTGCCAGAGCAAAAGGTTCATTTGTGCATTTCTCGTAAAATAGATGGTCGCTGGAAGCTTGCTGATACAGTATACTACTTCCACTCTTGCCATGCAACATATTTGTACCATTCACACCTATTTTCCAAAACTGATTGCAAACCATGTCTGTTGTGAAGCAGTTCATACGCTGGCAGAATAGGGTTGTAAGGAATTGGATGGGGTGACACAGGTAATATCCATTTAGGAATATGTCCATTCCTTTAAAAGTCAGCACTATCACGGTGCATATTTGTGTGTCAAAGTTCACCAAATGTGTGTCAGGACGGTGCCCCATAGCGCTCTCCAAAGTGCTGATCTTACAACTTTTGAGCAGCTGTAGGGGCTATTCTGGGTACTCTATATCCAGTCCACAGCACTGGGAAGTTCAAGCCAATACTTTACCATGTCTGAGAATAGACTTCACTTGATAAGGGGGTTGCAAGGCACTCACGTTTCCAACGTGGATGTATTCCACTAATCCACCGCTGTCTTCCGTCAACACGTCACCTCGCCAGATTTCAGAATGACACTTCTCCTTGAGCGAGACTCTTTCCATAATGTTAGATACTTAAAATAATATAATAATAACAATCAGAGCCTGTCATGACAAAAACAAGCACTGTTAGTAGACTTAAATGACAGTGCCAGCTTGCCCCAAAGGCACCATGTTGCAGCCTGTGAGCAGCTGCCGTCTACAGCGCTCTCCCTCAATTCTGGACCAGTTTCAGAAATTGTTGTCCCTATTAGTCAGTTAGACAAAACAACATGTGTAAATAAGGTCCAGGATGAAATACAGATTTCACCCTTTAATTTCAGTACACTAACTCTTGAACGTGTAGACATTTTTAATTAGTTTGGATGTAATATAACTACAGTTATTGGCATAAACAGTAAACAGAAAAAAAAAGAATTTCAACACAACGGTTACAGTATACATTGAATCTCAATGTCTTGCGGATGTGTTGAGATCGGCCTGGCCCGGTGTTAGCCTGAGTTATTATCCCAGTGCGGCCGTGTGCCAGGCACTGGTCATCTTAGTCCTGTTCATTGTTTTCAGCGCCATAGATCGATGGACGCCGTTACAGTAGTTACTGTACGTGACCTTGTTGGATGTAGTGTTTTTTGGGTTTGCCAAGATAATAAAACTCCTTAAGTGCATCTTCAGTCTCCAACCTCTACCTGCACTTAGGTCCTTATTACAATCTCAGTCACTCTGAGTGAAATCAATGTGCAAATCCATCCACTCCCTATGGTTCCTTCTAAGGACGTAAAACGCAAGAAAAAGTCACGGTACGCCAAAGATTAAACTGTAGAAGTGCCAGTACTGTGTACCGGTGAGTACCGGCCCACTTCGAGCACTGGTTTGGAACTATTTTCAGCGGCGGATTAATCCACATTTGCTAGTGAGTACTTGTGGCAGCAGGACTGTGTATGTGGGACTGAGTCAAAATAAAGTACAGCGTGTGTGTTCATGGTAATGAAGTAGCATGTCACCCAGTGCATCAGTGATGTGTTTTTAATAGTTTTTAAACAACAATGAAGCTCGACATGATGCACAAAACCGTTTAGCCATCAAACAGTTGCAGCCTGTTATATTTCTTTTCAGCTTCTCCACTGGGATCTCTGGGTTATTAAAGATTGACAGTATATTGTTCAGTGTGGTGATATGCGTACATTCTCCAGTGTCTAATTCTACAAATCTTCCTTCTGAAACTCAAGACATCATGCACATATACTGTATATGCATGTGCTACCATTGTTGCCGTGTTTGTGCAGATGTCATTATCAGACACTAGCACAGTCTCTTGACCCACATTGAGGAGTCTTTGGCCCGTATGAGCCTCCACTTATCTACACATGATTGCATTCATTTGTCTAATGACCAGTCGTCCCTTCTGAATCCAGGCCAGGAAACAAATAAACCTGTGTGTGTGTGTGTGTGTGTGTTTGTGTTGAGTATGCAGCATTAGGAGCATGACAGGTCCTGTAACAATCTGGAACAGTTTCAATGCTATTCATACGTTCATTACATTCTATACTCCTTATTAGTACAAGGTGGTTTATCCTCCTGCATAATTCATGCTGTATATACTGTACTCTGCAAGCCTATGTGTTTAACATAAACGGGTTAAGTAAAAGGAAGGAAAACAACATCAGTCAGGCGTTTCTGCCTCTCTCTCGGTGCAGCTCGCTGGAGACAACCTCGCCACTCTGGCTCCACGTTCAAGTCCATCACTTTTTTCTCGCCCTTGATTGCAAAAAAACTGCATTTTATGCCTCATTGGGCTTTAGCAATCAGTATTAGTAATAGGTTTTAATCTGGGAATGTAATGACTTTGCAGATGGGTGTCACAGTGCAACGCCGTGGCTCCCTGACCACTTGTCTTCTTGACTGGTCCTGCGAAACTGGCAGGGAAATCTGGGATGGGAGGACTCTTCTCTTCTCTAGCTGTGAAAATACAAGGTGAAATAGCTGTGTCATCAAGGTCGTAGTAAAAGGTTTTATAGTCATCAAAATGCTTCGGTTTTCCAGAGACACAGAAGTGAGTGAAAGCAATTGCTTGGGGTTTTTAAGATTATTGTCTGGGCTTTTTCCCTTTATTTGATAGTGACAGTGATAGTAATGAAAAGGGGGAGAGAGAGAGGATGACATGCAGCAAAGGGCCGCGGGTCAGATTTGAACCACAAATTTGAACCACAAACTGAATTTTGATGACTGTAAAACCTTTAACCATCATTCAGAGCATTGTTGATCATCATTTAACCCCAAGGCTACCTCCTGATGAAGACAAACAGGTGAAACTCCTCCCTCTGAAGGGAATTGATGGACTATTTGGGATTTTATTAGGTGGACTTATGAAATACTAACACTGTGAGCTTACACTTTCACTTTCTCGCTTAAGTGAGAAGGGTTGCAGCTAGCAAACCCACTGGACTAACCAACCTACAAACAGAGCAACAGTCCCTTTAACCCTTTAAAAACAGAACGGATCGTAGTTTGCATCATCCTGTTTAAAGCGTTCTAGAATAAAACAGTAATAGCCAGAGCATTCATTCTTTTTGCAGTGGAAAGCTAAGGCTTCTGTCTTTTACGTCATTGCATTGTATGCTTGTGATGATGTTATTATGTTGCGTTATGTGCAGTACAAATCGCGGTGACAATGCGCGTTGCTTTCAGAGTATTGCCCCGTAAAGTCCGCAGAAGATCGTTGTTTGCATGATCCTGTTTTAAATCTATGTAAAATAAAACCCATAATAGCGAGAGCATCCAGTCAAGGCTTATGTATTTCACGTCATCACATAGTATGCTTGTGATGACGTCATTATGTCACGTCAGGTGCTTAACATAACAAAACTCTTTGCACTTGATCTGCTCCTAAAAATGAGCATATGTCAAAAACGAAAAAAAATTGCATAGTTCAAATAACCTATGGCCTGTTAGGAAATATGATGTCCGTGTTTCTACATTTAGAAATCTTTTGGATCAATACGTTTTGTGTGTATATTTAGTAACACTTTATGAAAAAACATGTCAGATTTTTGTATTCTTTTATTTATGACACACAATTCTTACAATTTATTGACTTACATAACTTTTTAGCTTAGGTTGTACAGATTTTGGGGATATGAAGCATTCGCAGTCACAATAACCAAACATACCAATGTAGGCACTGGCGGACCATTTCTGTTGCAGAGTTCAAAGGGTTAAGGGTTGATAAGGGTGAGTGAAGCAAGCCTCAACTAGTGTGAATACACTGCAGAATCACTTTTTACTCTGACAAAACATGAACTGTTATTTAGCTGGAAGAATCAAATTGGTGTTTAATAGGTATACTTGCTGAACCCTTCTTTTAGAAAATAGATACAGCTGATAGTTTGCACTTTGTGTTTAACTTCCTAACTGACTGAACAAGCCACAGGAGTGTTCCACGAAGCGAGATAGCAAGGTACGTTGAGCCTAAAGCCAGAGTTTTTAATGTCACAAAGGTGGCTCTCTTTTAACCTGGCTAGATCGCCAACTGATGCTGCTGACCAAACTTGGTCCGGACCAGTTTATGTTTGGATTTAAATTGGCTAAAAAGTGCCTTTCACTAATCAGCTCCTTTGGAAATAGTTGTTGATTCGATCCCCAGCTCTTCCTATCCACATGTCAAAGTGTCCTTAAGCAAGACACTCAACCCCAAGCTGCTCCCTGGGCACTTCACACTAGCCCACTGCTCCTAAGGATGGGTTAAATGCAAAGGTCAGATTTCATGTATGTCTGTATATCTATGTGACGATATAAATAAAGTTTATCTATGAGCGATACAGATTCTCAGTTGAGAGATTAAGCTACGTTATAAATGCAAACATGTTGAGCCATAACGTTACATTAGTAATCCCACCATACAAAGCCGTGCAATTACAGTCCATATCTATGGGATATGATTACAACTTAACCACTAATTTGCCATTGGGCAGATTGGTTTTAAGAGGCATTTACGATGTTAAACGATACTTCTGCAGAAATGGATGGAGCCGTGACACCTTGCCAGGTAACCAGTTGGCTGGGGGAGGAAGACATGGACATTTTCTGGCCCATATTGCCCCTGTCCTTCATTATATGCCCGAAGCCCAGAAACCAACTCCAATTCTGGAATACTACCTGGCCCCAGGTCGATAAAAAAACATCCATATGGCACCCGGATATTTACATGTCTTTGAGCATATTAGAGATCAGCATAGGGGTCATTTTAGGCATAGTCAAAATTCAGTGTGAGCCAACATTTGGAACATCTTACCAAGATGATGAAGGATCAAAACAGGTGTAGAAACCTTAAGGAAAAATGGAGACATGGATGATTTTCAAATCACAACAGGGTAGAAATAAAGGAGAATATTTTCATGCAATGTGATATATATATATATATATATTTCAGAACTACAAGATGTTACCATCAACAAAATAAATGTTGCTTGTTTTTAGGGCGAAACAAGCTGCATTTGCTCTACTGTTATTGCGCAATTAAAGGAGAGACTTTTGATCCAGCTGTCAGAAAAAAAACTTCCAGGAGAGCTATTTTGTTTCAGTCAGCAGTAATGGAAGTTCGCAGTCAGTTTTCAACTTAACTTTTCAGTCTTGTGCTGGTGGTGTGTTGTAGAGTGTGTACACTGGGGGCTACATGGTAATTTTAGCTCCGAACAAAGAGGACTCCCCTGATAAGATGCCATTATTATGAAAGCCCTCAAGATACAGGACTTAGGAATTAACCCTCTTTACTAAGCAGTCAGCGAACGCGTGATGCAGCTGCTCTGCGGAATGAAATGTGCGCTGGGAATGACTGAGCGTCAGTTATAGTACTTGATATGGGGAGTGCATCTTTTCCTCAGACTCCATACAGCAATCCTACGAACAATCAAGCCCAAAGGGCATTTGAGGCTTCAGTATATGAGCGCATGTTTGCCCCTCTAGCCATGATTGACCTTTAGTTTTTGTGCTCTTTGCTGTACAGCCCTCACATCACCTTGACGGAACAAAATGCCCAACATCCTCTGCTGCGTAGCTGCGGAGGTGCGCAGATACCAGTCTACACAGCCCCTGGCAGGGTCTCCGTGATGCAGCTGTTCACTAACATTCTTAATAAAATTATTTGAAGCTTGATAATAGTGTCAATATTGTGCTAAACAGGACTTTCACTGTCTTTCACGGACTAGCCTGGTAATCAGAATGAAATGTCATTTTGTTTTTATTCAGTCTGACGGTTCTTTGTTTTGCCGGTCAGTATTATTTACCATACGTCCCTCTAACATCATTTGTCAGTACTCAGGAGTAGTCAACTTTACATTTTTATCATTTTTGATATAAGAATTATTTGATTTCAAAGTTTCTCTATGTCGTCTTACAACAACCTCAACAGCTGCAATGATGTCATCGACTCTAGTCATATTTTTTGTGGCAATTTTTTTGTGTCATATTTCATGTTGTTTTCTTTTAACCACAGGTAACACAATCGTATGTGTCCACAAGCTGAGTTTCCTAAATGTGTCAATTCAACATAAAATTACAATATGTAAGAAATTACCAAAACAATTGCATCTTTTTTTTCGTTTTCTGCTTTTCTCCAAACAATATTCTCACTCCCAATTCGTCAAAAACCAAGGTTTGATCAGTGGCCTCAAACTATGACACTCTAGGTACCCTTCTAACGTCAGTTTTGGATTTGTCTGGGATGCCTTGTCAATATGTGCTTGTTACACGCATGGTGTCATTTCAAAATAAACTTCCGTCTCTCACAGGAAGTTAGGTTTAGGCAACAAAACTATTCATTTTGGATTAGGAAAAGATTGTGATTGACATTAACTTGATTGACCGACGACTCACATGACTACCGAGTGACGAGCAACTCACGTGACTAATGATATTAATGAGTCATATGATTAACGACAACTGTGTTGTGCAGTTTCACACGGGACACTGACGATGAAAGTCCTTAACTTTTTACTACATCAGTTGCTCTGATCGTCTGACATTAATGCGGGTGGGTTTGCATTGGAGTTAGTTGATAGCCCGATGCGTCGCTAAAGGGTGCCTCGGTATCAGACTCCGAGGGCTGCTGACCAAGCTGCGGTAATTGACAAGTTGGGAGTGAGAACGGGTTGCTCCATATTGTATGGATTTGCAAACAAAACAAGTAGGTCGATATCTAAGTACATACCATGGGTAGAATCATAAATAATATAGTGGAGGTTCTGATTAACCACTGCTAATCACGACAAGAATAAATCAGGGGGTGTATTAAATTTGCATGACTAGTATAGCAGATATATCACAATCTAAAATGTTGAATTGCTCTTTACTGAGCCCGTTCATGCTCCCCAGAGGATGCACCCTTTCCATTTTGGACAGGTTTTCTGTAGCACCACCCTTAGACCATAATGATGGTACAAATCTCATAATCTAATAGACAGATGGGTATTTGTAGTGTGCATTTTAATTAACACAACCTCTAGAGGGTATTGTGGGAGGGTTTAGTCTCCTTTTATGTAACTACAAGAATACAAAAATACATAAATGTAGATATGTTATGCATACTTGCTCCATAACAGGAGAACAAGCAAACATGTGCCATATAGACTACTTCACAGTAAGAAATGCTTTTCCTGTCTTTATTAAATACTGCCAGGACTGTTTGTTGTTGTCTCGGGAGAAACTGATCTGTATGCAAAATTTCCTGGAACACTATCCAGCTCTGATGAAGTCTTTTGTTCCATTTGTGAGATTTGTGGACAATGTGATTAAGCAAAACATACAGTTGAGACTCCTCTATTAGAAGCCAGTGAAACAGCAGAGGAGATAAATAGCTTCTTGTCTGTGGTTGGGCTGGCACCGTTGGATAGAATAAAGCCAAAATCAAAGGGCCGCTAAATACATTCAGGAGAGAGATTTGCTTGATAGGGTAAGAGCAAGATAATTCCACTTCTGACTGTGGAGCTGAAAGGTTTGGCCTCTATGTGGAGTCTACAGAACAACATCACACTTAAGAAGACATTTTTTTCTGCCCTTCACAAGGAGACTTGGTTTATTAAAAATGAGGAATCAACATACAGTATAGTACAGTATCCATTTATCATTTCACTGTCTTGGTATTGACTGCACTGCTGGAGAGTTAAAGTCTGGATTACTGCCAGGGATTTTTCTTCTTTGTATCCACATGACAGCAGTAGAATCTATTTCTTTGACTAATGCTCTTTTTGAATGAGGTTAGGGGACAGTATGGAAATATGTGATTGGGGGAGGGCAGGGTGTTGTCATGGTAAGCATGCCAACATGCTGGAGTTTAGGAGGTTTAATGTTTACAATGTTCACCATGTTAGGGTGCTTTCACATTAGGGACCCGGGCCAGGACTGGAGTACACTTGTCCCCAAAGTCCAGTTCGATTGATGAGTGTGAACGCTCCGTACTGTACATGGGCACGGTTCGTCAAACTTTTTCCTCACTGTCACATCCCTTCCAATGACCATTACAGGCATCGCACTGTACCTTCGGTTCTGTAGAAAAAGAGTACCATCACTTTTTCATGCCTAGTCTGGAGTACGGTTCATGAGGACTCGGGTATGGTTCGCATCAGGTGTGAAAGCCAACCGTACCAAAACAGAGTGGACCACTATTTAACGCGAGTAACGTTAGCAGACAGAGAGTAGTTGAGAAAAGGAAGGCTTCTTTCAATGCCGTTGGTCTCCTCCGAAATCTGTATACATATATTTTATATCCATATATTGTTTCATATGTATGTCTGTATCTGTGTGCCGATCTCATCCTCTGAGCTGTACGGCCGTGGGTAATACAGTAGGAAGGCCGGCGAGAGGTTTGTTAAAATATAAATAGTAGGCGCTGGGGTTGAGTGATGTTTGTTATTTTATTTAACTGATTTAAAGGTCTGTCTGCGAAGAACGAGAGCCGATCAGTTGCTCAACGGGCAGAGAGAGAGAGAGACAGTGTGGGGGGAGACAACGTGTAGAGTCAGCTTATTTTCACATTAAACTCAATGAAATAAGAGTTTATTTCAAACCAAACCAGAGGTGGTGATTGTTGGAAAGACTAACGACGACAGTATTGGTGAGTTTTATTTTGTTTCTGTCAAGTTTGAATGAAGTGTTTTACAATGCTCTGCCAGTCGAACAGCTGATCTCAACATGAAGAAATACACGTGGGTGATGACGCAAGTGTACTCGGGTACGGAACAACTTTAATAATGTGAAAGCTGAGTGGAGACGGGGAGGGAACGGGCACGGTACGGATCAATCATACCTAATGTGAAAAAGCCCTTAGTTTAGTGTGTTAGCATGCTAACATTTGCTAATTAGTACTAAACACAAAGTGCAACTTATGGGAACTTTGTTCATTTTGGTCATAAACCAACATATGTAAGTTTTGACCATCTGGTGGCGTTAAATGAAAAGGTTAAGGGATCACCAAAGTGATAATTCCAACGCAGTCTCACGGCAGTTCATGAAAGAATCATGAAATTTAATCTATTTGATTTGTGTATGTAGACATGAATTTTTTTTTTTACTGACGCTCAGCACGACTTTCAACAACGTGTTTTCATGCATTTTCCTACAAATGTCCAGCGATGTGTGACGCATGTATCAATTTCAGCTCCCGTCTTTTCAAAATAAAACTTCTTCTTTAGGTTTAGGAATAGATCGACTTGGTTAGGCTTAGGCAACAAAACTACTTAATTAGGTTTTGGAAAAGATTGCGATTTGGGTTAAGTAACACTAGAAGTGGTGTAACTTAAAGGGGCTCTATGTAAGTATCAGAAATTGATTGTTAATAGCGACACAATGTGGCCGTTATGTCAACGAAAGTCAGCGTCTGTTGCTCGCGTTCATGCTCGCTCTACATAGACGTTGAACGAGCATTGGTGAAATAAAGTGAAATTGGACAGCCAAGGCTTTGATGTAGGATGACAGACCAGTCAACATTTTCATTTTTTATAAAAAAAAATAAAAAAATGTATTTAGCCAGCCAGATATAACAAGTTGAGAAAAGAGAGTTATGAATAGTTCTCCAAATTTTAACAGAAGCCAGACAGGATCTGCGTTTGCAGCACACACATGCGCACACACACACACACACACACACAGTCTGTGTTCATCTCCTCTTGAGACAGCGAATGGAGGGTTTTAGAGAGCGGGTGTGTTGTCACGTCCTCCTCTCTGGTCTGTCTTCATCACTCACAACCCTCTCCTGCCAGACAGCATTTATGGTCAGTGTTTAAATGATGCAGTTCCTGCACTGAGCATACTGATGCAACACCATCCTCTGTTTTTCACTGCAGCACAAACCTTCAAAAAAGAGCAGCCAAGTCAACACTCGGTCACTGCAAAGCTATGTTTGTCATTGTTCCAGCCCCGCTTGTTTACTCTGATGACATTTAGGCATTTATTGTAAAATATCACAGTTATTTTTCTTCATGATGTACGTTTTAAAGTACATGATTATGACAGCATATTAGGGCCATTTTGGTTAAAAAAAAAAAAGAAACGAAGCTGGAGGATGGGGGTAATATATTATTTATTTATTAAAGAAATTCTGAGATTAAGGTCATAAATTTACAAGGAAAAACTCACAAATTTGTGAGATTATAAAACGGAAAGTTACAATAAATAGAAACATTTGTGGAGTGCGAAACTGTGGTAATGTAAAATTATGTTTTTTTGTTTGTTAAGGAGCCTCATCAACACGCTGTTGAACGTTACCCTGTCCTACACAATTTAAAATATATAAATCTGACCATTTGGTCTAAAACAGACACAAAATATCAGAGTAGACTGAACCTAAAGACAACAATGCATTAACCACCTTCATCACTCAATTGCCTTGATGAATCATAAAATATATTATTCTTATTTATACTTTAGGTTATACTAATAAGTCAAAGCCATTTAATGTAGTGTAGCTTCAGTATTGTTTGGAGAACAAACAGGCCGACGGACTTCCTAATGGATTGCCTGGTGTCTATACTGCATTGTGAAATTCAGTTATTCTGCCTCCAGCTGTTCCACTGCTGCATTTTAATGCCAGTAGGCGCACTTGACCCTTGTCCTAAACACATAAGCTTTAAAAGCTCGGAATAGAAAACAACCAGCATGTACATGCATTATCCAGTGTGTTTTCCCTTTATCATCATTTTTTTTCGAAATGTTACGAGTAAAGAAGAAAAAAAAAAACGGCGTAACAGTGAGCGGTATGTTTTTTCTATGCTGTTAATGGCAGACAAAAGTGCACTGAGAGTTTATGCATCAGATTGAACGTGTAAATAAGTTATACAACATCCCACGTGGCTCTCCCAGTTACATCAGAGGCCAGAAATAAGACGAGTAGAGATGAGATGCGTCTGCTGTCGGAGCTGAGGAGGCATTGATAGGCGTTCAAAGCCACAGCGGGTGGGCAACTATATCAACGGGATATTTGCACCAAATTTACATTTAAAGCCGTCTGTGTTTTATCTTTGCACTGTATATACAGTTATTAATGGGTTTTTCACACTACCACAATGTGTAATAATTTGTGTAAAAGATGCATGATGTGTCTTAAAATGAACATCAGCCAAATGTCTCTTAAATTTAATGCCAGGTTCAAGGGCTTCAGGAGTAACACAACATTTTTCATGGCATTTCATATTTCAAATAATGACAAAATAAACTGTTATGTAACCTAAAATGTTTTCAGATGGTGGGTGTATAATTTGTTGTTTAAGGCTACCATAGTTGCCGGTGTCATTGGTGAGTGACTAAGAGTTGCACTGAATGTGGACTCATGACTCTTAAAGTGATTACATTTCTTCCATGTCAAAACTAAAGGTCTGACTGGCTGAAAAGGAAAGTAATGTCAAAGAAATGTAGGAATATGAGTGGATGGCAATTATCTCAGTGGCGTGTTTGCAAGGTCATAGCTACCATGTAGGATCCTGACGTCACGTTTTCAGTATTGTTTTCCGAGAATTCGAAGAAGGAGGAATTGATTGCACATGGTGGGTTCTTAAACGGCCCGTGTTGTGCGCGAGCGAACGGTGAACTGAATGCATCCGTTTGCAACTAATGAATGGTGGCACGGCTAGTGGAGTGGAGATATCAGCCACTGCCTACGCCATCCCCGCCTCCAAAGTCTCAAAAGTCA
>CAKALG010047644.1:0-19492 GCA_916700815.1 Helicolenus hilgendorfi
CAACCCCCCCGCGACCCCTAACGGGATAAGCGGTTGAAGATGATGAAGATCTGCTTTAATACAGTAGGCTACTTTATTGTGATATTAATGAATGATGTTATTATTGACTTTATTCACTCTTTTTTTAAAAAGATATAAGGCTTTATTTGATCATTCTTGATAGTTTGCCAATTTAAATTGTATTTTCACTTTTGGCCAGCAGAGGCTGCTCTTGATTCATGAGAGTAGTGTGACAGCATGCATATTGAAAATGAATGTGAGACCCACAAGGCACGTTGCAGGGGTGAAGTAAAGCCAGCAGTATTTCATGACAGGGCTGGGCCGATAGCCAATCATGTCCTCTATGTTGTCATAGAAACGGTCGGCACCTGTAATCACGGAGAGATGAGGGAAACGCAGAGACTGACATCAATATCAAACAATCATCTCTGTTTGAACAGCAGAAATGTAAAAAGAAACACATTAATAATATTCGTGATTGACAGAAAGGATTGCTTAGCAATCATAAGATCTGCTTTAATACAGTAGTCTACTTTATTGTGATATTAATGAATGATCTTATTATTGACTTTATTCACTCAATAAACCAACTGACTGAAATAAAATACTCTTTTTTTTGGCTCGTATGTGTTAATTCATAGTGATTGGCTGAATGTAGATGGTGGACTGGGTTGAATAGTGAGAATGAAGCCCGTTTCTTTCTTTATGCATTCCCAAAACACACTCACCATAAATCCAAGCAATGCAAACTGTCTCAAAAACAGCCACAAAGAGCAGGCACATCCCACTGGCTGCGTAGTAGTCAAAGAGTTGGAAGACGTACATACCTGCCCTGCAGTTCAGGAGCAGTGTTTCTGTGGGGGAGAGTAACTTTCTTCTTTGGGGTTGGACTTTGGGCTTTGTAACTTTGCAGACCTTTTACATGCACAAAAAACTATAAAACATATTAAATTATTATATTGTATATAGTATTTTATTTTATTCGGTGTACTTTTGGTGTATTTTCTTGTGTATTTTTTGTATATTTTTGATAGATGTGTATCTCCTGAACTGTCTACTTTCTGCTGTGGAGAGTGAATTTCCCAGCTGTGGGATTAATAAAGTCTAATCTAATCTAATCTAATCTAAAGGAAAGGGGAAAAGCACAAAAGCCTATTAGGTCCTCTTTAAGACAGAATAGAGAGGTGGTGTTGTGCAGTTGATTGTAATGCCTAGCAGATACCCACAATCTGGAAAACGTCCACCATCACACCTATTCCTAAATCTAAAAAAGCCAAGGAACTAAGTGACTTCAGACCGGTTGCACTTACATCCCTTGTTGTGAAGATTTTTGAAAAAGGTCATAAAAGATATGGTGATCTCCCTTATTAAGCGTCGCGAGTATGACAACATCATCAACATCAGCTTTATTAACAGCATCAACAGGAATTGGTGTGGACAGAAAACCTTGCCATTGCGTCGTGATTGGGCCCGGGAAATTGGAAATGGATGGATATTTCAGCAAACCAGCAACTATACAACCACGAGTATTTCTCTACATGATGCATTTTGCCAGTAGTGGAATGTAACTTAGTACATTTACTCGAGAACTGAACTTAAGTACAATTATTAGATACTCGTACTTGAGTATTTACATTTTATGTTACATTATACTTTTACTCCACTCCATTTTGAAAGCTAATATTGTACTTTTTTACTCCACTACATTTATTTGACAGCTTTAGTTACTTTGCATATTCAGATTATTAATAGAAAATTAAACATTATGATGTATTAACTTACCCAACAGTATATAAAGTACTTAAACTTAGCTCCATCTTTACCAGCTGCAACATTAAAGTGATGAACAAATGCATCACTAATTGTAATTCAATAATATACTGTATATATTATGCCAAAATGGGCCATTCTGCATAATGAGTATTTTTAAATTTTGATACTTTAAGTATATTTTCATGCTGATACTTTTGTACTTTTACTTAAGTAAGGCTTTTACTGCAGGACTTTTACCTGTAACTGTATTTTTACACTGTAGTATTGCTACTTTTACTTAAGTTTATTTAATTCAAAGAGTCGTATTTTCAAAACAAACTTTATTTATAGCAGCAGTTTCATCAATTCATTTCAAATCAGTTGTAATGAACAAGGAACTCTCTTTAAATAAGACTTTCATCAGCCTTATGTGAGTCTCACATGAATCTCATGCAACTTTGTCATTCATAAAATCATTCATCTAGAGCCCTCTAGTGTTCACTGTGGACATGTACCAGCGTAAACCTTACTCTAAAAAGTCAGTCAAAACATCAATATTCATCATGAAATGGGTACTCCGGATGATCACTCCACCTGGGTTGAAACATCAAAAACATGTGTTATCATGGTGAGCATGGTGATGATGATGATGATGACTTATTTGTGTTTGCATTTTGCATTATAATACAAACTACCAACTACAAATGTGCATAGATATTAAGTGCAGTATTAGGTTCAACTCACTTTGGATTAAACATTTCCCTTTCAAAGCTTATACTTACATCAGCAGCTCCACAAAGCGGATGTTTTTGTTCAGGCCCTCAATGGCCTTCATTTCTTCCTCAGTGAGTGAAAAATCAAATATCTGGAACAATATATGATTTGTTTTTATTGAAATGATTGAATCAATACTGCATAAACTAGGAATTTTGACACCATAACTTATTCTTATTGACAAAGCATTTAACATGTACAGCATATTGTATACATGCCATAATATGATAAAAAGCTTTAAGGTAACCCCACCTGGAAGTTGTGTTTGATCCTCTCGGGGTTGAAGCTCTTGGGGATCACGACGACTCCTCTCTGGACATTGAAGCGCAGAGCCACCTGGGCAGTACTCTTCTTGTACTTTTCCCCGATGGATACAAGCAGCTCGTCCTCCAGCAGGGGAGGACATTTCAAATTCACCCTAAAAAAAAGAAGACACAGAGGCAGAAGAAAATACAAATTATGCCTGACTTTTTAGTGGGTCTTTTTTAAAATGTAATATCCCTAAGTGTTGAGGGTTTGATAACAATAATAATGTTGCAATGTCACATACAAGGCTGACATGTTGCACAGATCATTTTTAGGGCTGTCAATCGATAAAAATATTTAATCACGATTAATCACAAATTAATCACAAATTTTTTTATCTGTTCGAAATGTACCTTAGAGGGAGATTATTTAATAGTCCTATCAACGTGGGAGTGGACAAATATGCTTGCTTAATGCAAATGTATGTATATATTTATTATTGGAAATCAATTAACAACACAAAACAATGACAAATATTGTCCAGAAACCCTCACAGATACTGCATTTAGCATAAAAAATATGCTCAAATCATAACATGGCAAACTGCAGCCCAACAGGCAACAACAGCTGTCAGTGTGTCAGTGTGCTGACTTGACTATGACTTGCCCCAAACTGCATGTGATTATCATAAAGTGGGCATGTCTGTAAAGGGGAGACTCGTGGGTACCCATAGAACCCATTTACATTCACATATCTTGAGGTCAGAGGTCAAGGGACCCCTTTGAAAATGGCCATGACAGTTTTTCCTCACCAAAATTTAGCACAAGTTTGGAGCGTTATTTAACCTCCTTCACGACAAGCTAGTATGACATCCAATGGTTTCATCAGGTTTTCTAGTTTCATATGATGTCAGTATCTTCACTCTGAGCCCGCTACAACCTAAAAGTAGTGTTAATACATTAAAGAAATTAGTGGCGTTAAAACGAATTTGCCTTAACGCATTATTATCGCGTTAACTTTGACAGCCCTTATATATTTATTTATTTAATTTTGGACATATTCACTGCGCTCAGCTTTGTTACCGAATATTAATTCCTCATCTTAAAACCTAATGAATCACCAGTGTTTCTCCTGCTTGTGTATCACAGAGATTTTAGATTTTAATGTCATGTCACGTCTAAAAATGCTCTTTTTCCTCCCAAGTTTTTTCAACCATCCATGAATACAATTCCAAGGGGGAACAACGCATGTGCCAGCTGTCAATGAAAAGTGCATAGCTCTTAAAATCTACATACCAGGATGCATCTCTGGAGGAGCCAATCGGGCAGTAGCCAACAATCACAATGTCATTCTGACGACAGTACTCCAGAAGCTTGGGTTGGGTGAAATACGGATGGCATTCAACCTACAGGTACGTAAAAAGAAAATAAATAATTGAAAAGGAAACTGACCCAAAGTGGTCTGACATTACACGAGCATCCTGCTCTTACCAGCCAGAATCAAACTGGATGGGAATGGAGAGGAAAGATCCACTCCTTTTAATATCATTAAAGCTAAAGAAAGATGTCTTTTGAGATAGTCTTTGACTATTTTGTGACAAGGAGTTTCATCTAAGTCTTGTGTTTTGAGTATGAAGGATACTAAATTTATATAAGCAACCAAAAGAATACATAACTATCCTGCATCCCTAAAGTATGAAATCTGCCTTCTTGGTAATAGCGTATAATAATACTGCTGTATAATATACTGCTGTACTACTATGTCATCTCTGATGTCAGCGAGGACCTGGTCACCTGGTTGGATACAGGTTTGTGTTTGAGGCCGGGTTTGTTCAGCAGCAGCTCCAGCTGTCTGCGATTGAAGTTGGAGACTCCCAGAGATTTAACCAGCCCTGCGTCTTTGCAAGCCTCTAAAGCCTGTTGAGAAAAAAAAAAAAGATTTACATCCCCTTTAAAGACTGATAGTGATTATCTTTACAGACTTACTGATACAAATACACAGCGAGGAGGAAAAACAGATCTTTGAACAGAGCTTTATGACACCGTCCTTGATGGTATCTGATGCTGCAGCAGAGAATGTTCTGGCAGCAACGTATGAACAAGTATGAAGGAATATCACATGTGGTTTCTCTTGATTCATTATTTTAATGTGAGGACTGTCATATTTTTCTGGGAAAACATTCACTAAGATGCACTCAAACAATTTGCCGTTCAAGTTGGAGAAGGGGAAACCGATTTTATGTAGAACACCTGAATTAAATTACATAACACTGACTTGACATGTTATTATTAGACACTGAGACGCTATCATATTCAGTTTGTTAAGACTGTGGTTGCATCCGAAATTCCACACCAACGTGTTATTTAGTACACTAAAACAGTACTTGAGATATTTTAGTATGTCCGAAACCTTAGTATGAAACCAATAGTACGCAAATTGCATACTATTTACAGCATGCAAGGCCGGACACTACAGCGGCATTAATATCCCACAATGCAATGAGGTAGTGCTGACAACTTTCATAACAGGCGTTGACGGATAACATCAATAATGCTTCAATTCAACTGTATAAGATTTCACTTTGCTAGGTGTAATATATATTTTAAATGAATTCAGAATCTCATTCTCACAAACCATCGTTTTAGTCATGAGGTTGGTACGGGTATAAGTTATACTTGTGTTACACATGTGAAGCAAAAGTGAAAAAAAACCGTAAATACAATAAGAGAGAAAGCAATATGTCATGAAAATAGCATATCCAGTCATTACAGACAACAGGGAGGAGAAGAGCAAAGTCATGAAATAGCAGGACCATCCATTTGGGAACTCAATAGAACTCACCTCCCATGTTGCACAGAGGTCTGTATGGTGGTAGATGTATTTTCCATCCTGGTCTTTTGGATAGAATTCATTTCCGGGCTAAAATTTAAACACAAATCAATAATTTGCATTAACACTTATTAGGTGGCCTAATCCGGTAATGTACTGTAGAAGTACTGTACAAAGTGAAGGTGCAGTTGGCTTCTATTTTGGTTAATTTTACAACTCATACAAATATCCGACTATGACCACTTATGCCAAATGTAACACGTGTTTTGAAGCTACCGCCCATAAATATAACTGTTTAATGAAATTATCTTGCTATCTTATCTAGTGCATATTGATGAACTCTGAAACATCAGATGAGAAACAGTCGTGTAGATGTTTGTACTGACATAATTCTATTCTTTCTTTTATTACAAATAGTTTGTAATCAGCACATTTGTTTTGACTGAAGTATTTTCTTACTACAAACCATCCTGTTTGACAAAGTAAATAAATACGATCCAAACCAAACACTACCGGCGCGGCGAAGCTTAAGGGGCAATGTTCAGACACTTAATGGCTCACTAATAAAGTGAACTGCAGTCTGTTTTTGTACCAACCTTGAAGGCCATGGGAAGCTCAACAATATACAAGTCCACATAGTCTAGTTTTAAGGCTTTCAGCGTCCTCTCCAAGGCCGGTCTCACCAACTCTGGTGGCTGAAATGTGTTCCAGAGCTGAGGAAGATAACACAGAACTAATTAGAAAGCATTCAGTATAATTAAGATGAATGAAACACCTGATGTACGACAGAACTTATTACCTTTCCGCAATAAAAGATGTCCTCTCTTCTAACGGTTCCATCGGCAATCTTCTCTCTAATGGCTCGACCCACTTCGTGCTCATTGAAATACACCAATGCCCCATCAAAGTGCCTGTAACCCGCATCTATGGCCAGCTTGACACACTTGAGTGCTGTGTCTTTGGGTGTCTATCATAAATCCACAGAAAATATAAATATTAATTGACCTGGTGTAGATTGCAGTCTGTGTTAATATGCATTCCCGTTTCAATTATCAATGAATGATCACATTTTGCGGTTAGTATTTATCCAGTCACCGCAAGCAATAAACACTGGCACTCCTACGTTATGGAGAGACCTGTGGGTGAAGCAGTCATTAACAGGCCTTATTGCTCACTTGCAAATCTAGAAGATTATATTATTCTCACCGTTCGAGGGTCTCCAAAGGTGCCCAATCCCAGCAGAGGAATCCGGTTCCCATCGCTGAGAGGGATACTGTGGTTCTCTGCTGTCAGATTCATGTGTGTGGAGAAGTGGATCAACTGGAGTGCTCACCAGCCTGCGTGCCTATGATATAGTTTGAACCTTGAGCCCTGGTGTTTAACTTAAGCTAGCGGCTTCTCACTGAGGGCATTTACGTGAAACCCAAACAGGTGGACCTGATATGATTTGTTTGAAAAATGAAAGTCTGAAAAATGTTTTGAAAAAAAAACATCTAAAAAAATATCTGAAAAAAAGTTCGAAAAAAAGTCAAAAAAAATTCCGGAAAAAAAACGGAAAAAAGTCTGAAAAAATAGATCTGAAAAATGTCCGAAAAAATAAATCTAGAAAAAATGTCAGAATAAAATTACCGAAAAAAAGTCTGAAAAAATAGTTTGAAAAAATTTCCGAAAAAAAAACATCTAAAAAAATATCCGAAAAAAAGTTCGAAAAAAACGTATACAAAAATATCCGAAAAAAAGATCGAAAAAAAAGATCTGAAAAAATGTCCGAAAAAAAAAGTCTGAAAAAAAGTCCGAAAAAAATGACCGAAAAAAAAGTTTGAAAAAATAGTCTCAAAAAATTTCCGAAAAAAAAAGTCAGAAAAAATGTCAGAAAAAAAAATCTTAAAAAAAAGATCTGAAAAATGTTTGAAAAAACAGTCTGAAAAAATGTCAGAAAAAATAAATCTAAAAAAAATGTCCGAATAAAATGTCCGAAAAAACTTCAGAAAAAATGTCAGAAAAAAAACATCTAAAAGAATGTCCGAAAAAAAGTTCGATAAAAACGTATAAAAAAATATCCGAAAAAAGTTCGAAAAAAAAAATCTGAAAAAATGTCAGAAAAAAAGTTCGAAAAAATGTCAGAAAAAAAGTCTGAAAAAAAAGTCGGCAAAAAAAAGATCTGAAAATAGTCTGAAAAAATTTCCGAAAAAAAAGTCAGAAAAAAAAGATCTGAAAAATGTTTGAAAAAAAGTCTAAAAAAAATAGATCTAAAAAAATGTCCGAAAAAAAGTTAGAAAAAAAAGTTCGAAAAAAAGATCGGAAAAAAATAGATCTGAAAAATGTCTGAAAAAATGTCCGAATAAAATGACCGAAAAATAATCTGACAAAATGTCCGAAAAAAAAGTCGAAAAAAGTGTCCGAAATAAAAGTCTGAAAAAATGTCAGAAAAAATAAATCTAGAAAAAATGTCAGAATAAAATTACCGAAAAAAAGTCTGAAAAAATAGTTTGAAAAAATTTCCGAAAAAAAAACATCTAAAAAAATATCCGAAAAAAAGTTCGAAAAAAACGTATACAAAAATATCCGAAAAAAAGATCGAAAAAAAAGATCTGAAAAAATGTCCGAAAAAAAAAGTCTGAAAAAAAGTCCGAAAAAAATGACCGAAAAAAAAGTTTGAAAAAATAGTCTCAAAAAATTTCCGAAAAAAAAAGTCAGAAAAAATGTCAGAAAAAAAAATCTTAAAAAAAAGATCTGAAAAATGTTTGAAAAAACAGTCTGAAAAAATGTCAGAAAAAATAAATCTAAAAAAAATGTCCGAATAAAATGTCCGAAAAAACTTCAGAAAAAATGTCAGAAAAAAAACATCTAAAAGAATGTCCGAAAAAAAGTTCGATAAAAACGTATAAAAAAATATCCGAAAAAAGTTCGAAAAAAAAAATCTGAAAAAATGTCAGAAAAAAAGTTCGAAAAAATGTCAGAAAAAAAGTCTGAAAAAAAAGTCGGCAAAAAAAAGATCTGAAAATAGTCTGAAAAAATTTCCGAAAAAAAAGTCAGAAAAAAAAGATCTGAAAAATGTTTGAAAAAAAGTCTAAAAAAAATAGATCTAAAAAAATGTCCGAAAAAAAGTTAGAAAAAAAAGTTCGAAAAAAAGATCGGAAAAAAAGTCGGAAAAAAATAGATCTGAAAAATGTCTGAAAAAACAGTCTGAAAAAATGTCCGAATAAAATGACCGAAAAATAATCTGACAAAATGTCCGAAAAAAAAGTCGAAAAAAGTGTCCGAAATAAAAGTCTGAAAAAATGTCAGAAAAAATAAATCTAAAAAAATGACCGAAAAAATGACTGAAAACAAAGTCTGAAAAAATAGTCTGAAAAAATGTCCGAAAAAAAAGTTGGAAAAAAAGTCTGAAAAAAATATCTGAAAAATGTTTGAAAAAAAAGTCTGAAAAAATGTCCTGGAAAAAAATATCTAAAAAAAAATGTCCGAATAAAATGACCGAAAAAAAGTCTTAAAAAAAATATCTGAAAAATGTTTGAAAAAATGTCCCAAAAAAAAAGATCTAAAAAAATGGCCGAATAAAATGGCCGAAAAAAAAGTCTGAAAAAGTGTCCGAAAAAAAGACCTAATGTCCGAAAAAAATAAATCTAAAAAAATGTCCGAAAAAAAAGTCTAAAAAAATGTCAGAAAAATAAATCTAAAAAAATGACCGAAAAAGTTTGAAAAAAAGTCCGAAAAAAAACCTCGGAAAAAATAGTCTGAAAAAATGTCCGAAAAAAAAGTCGAAAAAAAAGATCTGAAAAATATTTGAAAAAAAGTCAGAAAAAAAAGATCTGAAAAAAGTCTTAAAAAAAAGATTTGAAAAATGTTTGAAAAAAATGTCCAGAAAAAAAAGATCTAAAAAAGTATCCGAAAATAATGACCGAAAAAAAAGTCTGAAAAAATGCCGGAAAAAAAGTCTGAAAAAAATGACCGAAAAAAAGTTCGAAAAAAACGTATAAAAAAATAAATCTAAAAAAAAGTCTGAAAAAAAAGATCTGAAAAATGTTGGACAAAAAAAGTTCGAAAAACAAGATCTGAAAAATGTCGGACAAAAAAAAGTTCGAAGAAAAAGTCTGAAAAATCGTCCGAAAAAAAGTCGAAAAAAAAAGATCTGAAAAAAAGTTCTGAAAAATGTTTCGAAAAAAACATCTAAAAAAATATCCGAAAAAAAGTTTGAAAAAAGAGTCTGAAAAAATGGCCGACAAACAGTTCGAAAAAAACATCTAATAAAATATCCCCAAAAAATTTTGAAAAAGAAGATCTGAAAAAATGTCTATTCTGTCCCTGATGCGTGTTGCACATGTGCAAAAACTGACAGATAGCTAACAAACAGAGTTTAAGTGTTTTACTGAGTCCTCTTTTCTCTTCTTCTTCCTTTTTTTTTGTAAAAAAGCAAAGGCTCTCCAAGGCACAAACGTAAAGAAAAAAGGCAAAGAAGCCTTCGGTCTGACTGCATGGAGAAATTCTTACACACTACAGCATTTCCTGGTTGACCTTTAACCTATGATCACATGATCCGAACTGACCACTGAGAAAACACTTTACAGTTACAACAAACTGCCACAAGGTGGTGCTACATAAAATGAATCTGAAGGCTACAGAATGTGTGCCATAACAATGTCCGACAAAAAAGTCTGAAAAAAAAGATCTGAAAAAATTTCTGAAAAAAAAGTCTGAAAAATGTTTCGAAAAAAAACATCTAAAAAAATATCCGAAAAAAAAGTTTGAAAAAAAAGTCTGGAAAAAATGGCCGACAAACAGTTCGAAAAAAACATCTAATAAAATATCCGAAAAAAAGTTTGAAAAAAAGATCTGAAAAAATGTCCCAAAAAAAGTCTGAAAAAAAAGATCTGAAAAATGTCTTGAAAAAAAGTCTGAAAAAAAAAGATCTGAAAAATGTCGGACAAAAAATGTCAGAAAAAGAAGTCTGAAAAAAAAGATCTGAAAAATGTCTGAAAAAAAAATCTGAAAAAAAAAAATCTGAAAAAATGTCCAAAAAAAAGTCTGAAAAAAACATTTAAAAAAATATCCGAAAAAAAGTTTGAAAAAAAAGATCTGAAAAAAGTCTGAAAAATGTCTGAAAAAAAATTCTGAAAAAGTCTAAAAAAATATCTGAAAAATGTCCGCAAGAAAAGTCTGAAAACAAAGTCTGTAAAAAAATATCTGAAAAATGGCTGAAAAAAATATCCGAAAAAAAAGAAAGGGAAATTTGTCAAGTACTTAATATTCTTTATCAACACGGGAATGGGCAAATATGCTGCTTTATGCAAATGTTTGTATATAAATTATTTATAATTGGAAAGTGTGTCAGTGTGCTGACTATGAATTGCTCTAAACTGCATGAGATTATCATAAAGTGGGCATGTCTGTAAAAGGGAGACGGGTGGGTACCCATAGAACCTATTTTCATTCACATATCTTGAGGTCAGAGGTCAAGGGACCCCTTTGAAAACGGCCATGTCAGTTTGTCCTTACATAAAAGTTAGCGTAAGTTTGGAGCATATTGAGCCTCTTTCCAGACAAGCTAGTATGACATGGTTGGTACCAATGGATTCCTTAGTTTCTTTTAGTTTCTTGTGATACCAGTATCAATAAGAGCATCCAATATCTACATCTGTAATTTTGGAAGAAGATCCAAATAGAGAGGAAATTCCGTTTCAGTTTGCATTTCTTGTAAGACTGGAGATAAGGCGAGGAATATATTCCACCTGGGGATTCCCATTTAAAAGTGTTGCACTAAAAGCACTCACCCAAAGAAGCAGGAGGAGTCAAACAGCAGCATGTGACAAGGTGCAGGCTTTTATAGAGGTGCGCTTATGAGAAAACACTTATTCACAAAGGCCTGTTATGGAGACAGACAGGTTAGCTGTGCCCAAACAGAGTGTGAGTTCTGAATAGACCGATGTTCACCATGGAACTCAATGGTACACTGACTGAAGATCAGGTAGGCTTTCTATACTTTTCTGTTGCATGAATGCATTAAAGTAAAAATAGCTTCTATGAGTGAAATCTTTTAGGAGGGAAATAATACATTTCGTTTTTAATTCTGCTTTTCAGATTGACTTCCTCTCCACTGAGTACCTAGTATTACTCACACTCAGGTAACATGCTTCCTCATTCTTGTTCTCTGCTGTGCTACCGGTGGCAATGAATTTTTATTTATTTACATCCGGCGTGTATATAGCAGCCATACTATGATATATGAACATGTTTTATAATGAGTTTGCCTATTACATCAGCAGAATAATTATCTTATAATTTATAGTTTTATGATTGTGGAGAGGTTTGCCAAAACAGCAAGGAAACATTTAGCAAGAGGCGGGCTTATGTTTTCTTTCTGAATTCCTCCTGTGTTCTCACCTCACGTGTCTCTTCTATGAAGGATATTAGCACCATGTAAATATAATATTCAGCTCTGAGTTGTAGCTCATAAGATAGTTAAGACTTCCCTCAGTGAACTCAGTCACCCTGCTGTTAGGTGTGTCTTTCTTTTGCATGTGACAAAGAAAGTAAAAACAATAACAGCGAGGACAAAACTTGTGCTGGAGAAAATGTGGGAAAGCTTTCAGTCAGTTCATTTCTATGGAGACAAGATGGGAGGGTTATGATTGAATATGTTTGTCATCTTACAGCTTTTTATGCAGGTGTCACGCTAGAATATGCAATAAACAATGCAATAAACCCATCCTGGCTCAGGTTTAGTGTTAATGTGGTGCCAAATTACAATGAGTTTGCAACTTTCTCATTCATTTTAAACCTTAAACACATGGTCAAGAAGTGTACTAAAATGAATGCAATGCTGATATCATGTTGGTGTTGTTTAACACTAATACATATTTCTGATTAACTACAGTGTGATTGGGAGTTTTTCTGTCCTGGCGGTTTCCATAGTGAGATGGAGGCAACTAAAAGAACAGGTTAGTCAGGTTGTATGTACTTATGTATTTGCGTTACTGTATGCCCTGGTTAATTTTAGATTATATATATTTTATATTTTTGATGGTGTTTTTTTACAGAATGTTTCAATGAATTTTCAGTTTTACAGCGAAGCAGCATCCTTTATGTGTGTATTTTTATGTTTGCAGGTGCAGCTGCTGGTGCAGCTCGCCCTGGCGGACCTCCTGGCTGCTCTGATCCTGATGTCCACCAGTGTCAGGAACAGAGTGAGCAATGACAACAGCGTAGTCATCTGCCAATACAGCCTGCCGCTGTCACTGGTGAGGAACAGTTACTTTCACTCTGTTAGCTCGGTAAACCCCTGCAGATTAATATTTACACAATAGTTTCTAGATGAGTGAAGGGGTCACATCTGAAGTTTAATCTTGACAGGGTAGTTGAGAGATGCTTGGGTAAATACATCCACTTAGATTTAGGAACTTCCCAGCTTAAGCACCTGTTGTTGTTTTCAGGGCTGATCACTATCTGAGGATTTTCCATATCACTTATGACCGTGACTAAGTCAAAACCTTGTGTTCCTTATTGCGCCTATAAAGAAAAGTGGTTAGCAGTTCTGCTGTGCCATGTCGTCAGACTGTAAAGTGACGCTGCATGGTTCATGGTCTAATAAGTGTTAAAATGTTTCTGTGAGTCTGTTGTAAACTAAATCAACTTCAACATTTTCTGAATTCACATTGTATTTTACAGTGATAAGAGTTAAGGGCAGAGTACATATTGATTTTTACATAGGAACGTAGACATATGAAAGAATGTAAGGTAGGAACAAAAACAGTTTCATTCAGTTCAGAGTGTGGCTTCCTCTCAAAAATGCAGATATGGAAAATAGTTTCCTTTTAAAAGTCAAATATTTAGTCAAAGAAAAAAATAACTCAGTTTACATTTCTGAATCGATGAAAATGAAGTGACCCCCAAGCTTGTTCTCTAGAGCTGCATCAATTAATCGATTAGTTGTCATCTATTAAATTAATCGCCAACTATTTTGATAATCGATTAATCGGTTTTAGTAATTTGATTTAGAAAAAAAATTCAAAATTCTCTGATACCAGCTTCTTAAATGTGAATATTTTCTTTTTTTTTTACTCCTCTATGACAGTTAACTGAATATCTTTGCGTTATGGATAAAACGAGACATTTGAGGACGTCATCTTGGGCTCTGATCAACATTTTTCACCATTTTCTGACATTTTATAGACCAGAAAACGAATTGATTAATTGAGAAAGTAATAGACAGATTAATCAACAATGAAAATAATCGTTAGTTGCAGCCCTACTCAAAACATCTCAGTTGGCCATTAACCCCAATTTAAACCTCTTCACACACTCTATATGGAGTACAAGGACATTTGTTTTACATGTGAGAGCAGCAGTACCTTTAATTTAATTTAATTGTGGCGTATGGTATTTAATATATGCAAACACAAATTAGCAACTAACTGATCAGATCCAGCTTCACGATGCCTGCTGTCACATTTTGCATCACTGTGCCACAATAAATTGTTATACTTGACAGTTGCATCTCTCTGTGTTCCAGACATTTTATTTCATTTCATTTCTGCTGGTGGTGGTTTACGCATGGAAGTCAAAGAACGCAATGCAAGGATGGAGAGCCACAGAGGATGAGAGCGGACAGGTGAAGCATCCGCTGCATCTGTACGTTATAATTTGTACAAAAACAGTCGGGACTGATTCAATAATTTATTTCTTCCTACCTATCGTCTGGTTTACAGAATCGCTGCAGAAGGAAAATAGTTGCTATACCTGTATATGTCATTGTGTGGTGAGTTTGTTGATAGCATGACTTTAATTACCTTTCCAGACTTTATGGATCTTATATAAATTTAATTCTGTATCTCTGTTTGTCTAATATCACAGGTTGGTCCCTATTGCAATGTATTTAGCATATGTGCTCACTTTCGTGATAAAAAGTACTTTGCTGACTCAAATCACTGACAGATCAACGATCGGCCGTAATGAAAGCAAATACTGCACAAGGTGAGTACGCAACCTTTTATTATCAACTTCCTCTAAAAGTCACTGCTTTCAAATAAGTTACAGAAGTGAAATATGTCTGTTCCCCTGCGTTCTTGACCTTTTTGATTTTTTTTTTTTTTCCTCAGTTGTATTTTGTTCCTGCATGTCTGGATGGATCCCTGCTCTCCCACTGTGAGTATAAAACTGCCTCTCAGGACACACTTATTTTAAACAAAAAGACTTTTCGTACACACATTCATTCTAAGTTGCAGTGTTTTATTTCACAGCTTTCACAGTTTTATTATTATTTTATTCCACGGTATTTGATTGGTATTGCTGCTTATTGTATTTATTAAATAAGCATTTTGTTATAGTTGTAAAGCTAACATGTTTTTTTTTTTCTTCCCAGGAGAGAATTCACGACATTTTCATTGGAGTTTTTCTTTTCGTCGTTGTGATACCAGTGATGCTGTCTTGCTCTGTAAGTAATAAGCAATCACATTATTTTAAATTTAAGGACATTTGTCATTTTGCTTTATAAATTTGCTTGAAACATCCACAGAAAAATAGTTATGATTTCAAATTTTTATAATGCTATCTTAACTCTTGGATAGTAAAATTTACATTTATGTTAGCAGACTATAATCATTTGTTTTTTCTTGTTCCAGATCATTTATTATAAGGTTGGTAAATGGTATGAAAGAGGAAGTAATGAGCAGGAAGGGCTTTTTCCTGTGGAGGGAGATGGACTTTCAAGAAAGAGAATCAAAAGAGTGTTTTCCACAGCAAGAAATATGGTGATGGTCATCTTAGTCTGCTGGGCGCCAGGTACACACACACACACACACACACACACATATTAACACATTTAAAGCTAATGTACTACACTTCATCAACTTTAAATTAACATCAGATTGATGCCTTGTGTTTCTGTAGCTCTTGTCCTCATTCTGCTGTCTACCCTGATGATCTGGACAAACGTTGCACAAAGCAGTCTATTCGGCTTGTATATGATACAGGTACGTTTCACAAGATTTCAAATGAGAAAATTAAAATATCATCTGATGTCTTACAGTATTGTTTTGTTTTTTTATTTCAGGCTGCCAGCGTGTCCCTGCAAGGCTTCCTGAACAGTATGGTTTACGCCTGGAGACGGCCCAACTTCACGGAGGCCGTTCTCGGGGAGAATACGCCCCTGGTGGCACACGACCGCCTGGCCTTCTTTGAAGAATCACTGAGGAGCTCGCTTTGATTGTTGACTCTATATGAGAGACATTATTGTGCCGCGGAAACAACACACTGGCCCGAGGAAGACTGACCGCACGCCTGCACACTTCATGACTTCATGTCAATAGACTGAAACACAAACTACGGGGCTGAAGATGAAAAGAAATGATGAAGCAAAAAAGATGAAGGACACACAAAGACGACTGATGCAGTGTTTTACTCTACAGCTGCTGATTTTTTAATGAAGTCATAGTCGCGTATTGTAGCATATGTTTTTGTATAAATGGGGACAAATTATAAAATTGTGTTATATTTATATATATGCTATTAGTGTACTATTTTATTAAGATTTAAAAGAGAGAATTATTGCAATTATTGTGGCATGTGATTTTCATTTTGTCACATATTTATATTGTTCAATAAGGTGCTTTTTAACCAGTTGTTTTATTATTGACTTGTTATGCAACAGTCCCTCAGTACTGTGTAGTTCAAGACAAGAATAAGGGTTGTACACTCTGCATCATGTCAGAAGCACGTGTCGCCTATTGTACGGTAACACAGAGTTCAGCCTTCATGTGTTGGAACAGCGAGGAATGCTTAGTCGCTGCAGACAACAGAAGGAACACAGTATCTGCTTTGTCACGTCTGAGTGCAACCACAACTGTATCTCGTAAAGAATAATGAATGGTTGTGTAACTGAGGTCACACGAGGCATATCTGCATGTTATAATATGCTAAACTCCATGCTCATGTTTAAACATGTGTGTCTCTGAGCTGTCCTCTCTGTTAATGGTTGACACACCTGTTGGTGCTCGTATAAGCGATCACCTGACTCGGTCATTTATCTGCTGTACTGTAAAGTCAACTCGATGTTCAATTTCTTTGCTGAAGGCCTCACATTCGCCTACATGGGGTCAACACACACAATAAAACATGAGAGCTACACATAATACAAGTAACAAGCTACATGTAACAGTTGCACTGTTGAATCAGACAGAGTTATAGATATGTGATGTGTCTGTCCAAAATGTTTTTCCTGTTTGGAAACATGTTGTTTGTTAAATCCGAAAAAAATGGAAATATTGTACCTTTGAATCTTGTAAACCATATTATACATTTAATAAAATGTTTTTTTGTTTTTTTTAATATACAGAGCTGTTTCTCTATTTTTCTTCGTTACAAATACAATTGAGGAACAAATAACAAACACCGTTGTATGATGACGAGTTATCACACATCCAAATCTTTGAGTTGTTTTACTACAGTACAATAAAAAGAAGCCATGCAGCCCGCAACAACACCTGAGCCTATTGACCTAATTTAAATTTCCTTGGAGCAATGTACGTACTATCAGATGTGCCCCAGATATCCTGCCTATTCACGGATATTGTGATAAAAATCTGTGCACCACAGTGTTACTGGAAAAGCAGCCACACTCAGCGGATATACAGAACAGTAGCTCTAATATGAGGACAACTTATGAAAGCATCCGGGCAGCACAGTGCAAGTCATTATGAATGACCCATTCACACCATTTATCAGCTATTGGGTCATATTTTTATTCTTTTTGTCATGTGTATAAAGTAGCCAACCAGAGTGGCAACAATTAAACGATTAGTTGTCGACTATTAAATTAATCGGCAACTCATCCCAGCTTCTTAAATGTGAATATTTCCTGGTTTCTTTACTCCTTCGTGACAGTAAACTGAATATCTTTGAGTTGTGGACAGAACAAGACATTTGAGGATGTCATTTTGGGCTTTGAAAAACACTGGTCCACATTTTTCACCGTTTTCTGACATTTTATAGACCAAATATGTAAATAAAATAATCATTAGTTGCAGCACTAAACCACAGCAAACCTTTATTTATTGTATTAATTGTTCTTGAGCATGATTGGGCTCTCTGGCAGAAACTGCACCGATTACTGGAGTGATGATGCCACATGTTTGTCTGTCTGTACGCATAGTTGCCCCATTAATTATCTGCCCAGTGAATTTTCTGAATATGATGAATGAACCCCACAGATGTGCTGACTAAACTGCGAGGCTGATGGCTTAGAAATGGCTCCAAGGTTATGGAAGTAGTTTGGCACGCCGAACACAAAGCCGTGCCTTTCACATTTTCTGATTCTCGTCAACACCATCACAACATGTTAAAAGCAGTCTTTTAAAGCAATCTGTCAAAGGGGAGAGCCGGATCGACACCAAATAACCCTCCATTACTCACAGACTGAAAGAAAATAATTTGATCCCTGAACAGATACAAGTTTCTGCTAACAATTTATCACGTTTTTTAGAGCCCAACCCAAACGTGAAAGGCACAATTTTGTTAAATGTACAAGGACTACATTTTCCCAAAACTCTGCCTCGCCGGGTCAGTTGGTACGCCTTGTTCTGGGCTAAAAAATATCATTTAAATTGAAAAAACTGCAGTCTAACTTAACCTTATATTTAGCCTACATTGTGCACATGTTAATTTGTGGTCCTATTTTATGATGAGGGAAAAAAGCCGAAACAGAAACCTGATCTTAAATCAGTTTAACACTTTTACAAGATCATTACTGGCATTCACGTGTTTTTTTTTTCTCTAAATTAGACAAGTTAACAACCATCAGTTATATTATATAGTTATATTCAGTGTCTACAGCTCAGAATGAAAATGAAACATACATGGTTAGACTGTGCCAATGGTACAGTTTGATGCTTTTGGTGGTTATATAACCAGACTATAAACGTCATACTACCTTTATAAGGGAGGTTCCAACCAGCATACCTGTGTGACACACCTTTAAGAAGATTCGTGATCAACACACACACCCTCCTCGTGGGTAAAAACCCCAGTTAATGTTATATCTGGTGTTAAAACTGACTCTATGTCGAAGGCAAGATGATAGATTTCCTAAACTGATGTGCAGGAATGTACCTATTTATTCTTTAATACAGGTAATAACAGATTAAACAAAAACTGAGAGATGATTTTTACATTGTTTCTTTAAAATGTAATCACGCTGCTCTCATTCTTTCAGAACCTAAACACGGATTTAAAACATATTTCCACAAAAAATCTATTTGCTTTACAGTAAAATGTATTCAACAAAATACACCGATAACAAGAACAATACACAGCATCTGTCTTCACTTTTACACTGATCACAAATACGATAGCAGCTTCCCGTGTGCTGTTTCTGAGTCTGAGCAGTCGGCAGTATCTGTAACAGACCCTGTGTTTCCCAACCTCACTGGGAAGGAGGCCAAAGAGAAGTCAAGGATCGCTTCTTTATAATCGTTATTATAATAAAGAAGTGAGACACATCTGTTCCGCGGTGTTAAATGTCTCCCCTCTTCTGTAAATGTGCTGCCCCCCCCCAAAAAAAATTGTGTCTCTGATTGAAAAGTTGTCGCTGCAGCATTTAGGCAACCTTGTCTTTTCTTTTCAGAAGTCCATGGACAAGGATCTTTGCTGGGCCATTTCATAGTTCCCTCTTCGGCTTCCCGCTCTGCGTACATACACATCATACCTTCCATCCTCTTCCTCCTCTTCGTCCTCTTCCATCACTCTATCCTGCCGCCCCATCGCTCTATCCCCCATACCGTGATGGCCCTGCATTCGGCCTGGTTTCATACTAGGCCAGCTCTTCTTCCGCATACTGCTGTTCAAGTCCCTGAGGGGAGGTAAATCGCTTTGAAGGTCCCCTCTGAAAGGGGGAAGCTCC
>CAKALG010047646.1:11610-22473 GCA_916700815.1 Helicolenus hilgendorfi
AAAGACCCTCTGTACCCCCCTAAAAAGGACAAAATGGGTCTTTTGTAGGTCTCAGAGGTTTAATACACGATTTTGACCCATTAATATACTGTTGAGTTTGAATAATGAATATGAATTCTTCCCTTTTTTTTAAATCTCCAAAAATATTTTTAAGTAAGTGATGTTTATTTTTTCAGTCTTGGCGCCCGCACACCTACATGTTCACTCATGCAAACTAAGGTTTGGCAGCCTGGTCCTGCAGGTGTGGGATGAGTAACTACTTTAGACTCCCTTTGGAAGGCAATGTCCCTTTTTTACTGGCAAGAGTAAATATTTATTTCGAAGAACAGGAAGCACAGAGGCACCAGGTGGCAGGTAGCACATGTTGTCCTCACCATTAATTTACTGGAATAAATACTGGAAAGCTGGTTTTAGTTTGATATGTGTAATCAAAGCTAATCATGTAAAGTAGAGCCTCACCAACACTGGATTCTTGAGCCAGAAACTGATATTTGACAGTTTAATAATGATAAATAAGCTGATTTTTTTTTTTTTTTTACATAACACATACCGTAAACAAACACTTTTGATAAGGATCCCTTAAATTTGGTTAATGAAAAATGTGACCAAGGTATGTGCTGAGTTTTACAGATAGAAAAATAAATTGTGCTCTCTGCTGGACAAACTGTGTAATGAAAACACTGTTTCTAAATGACCTGAAATATACAGAATATCTGGCATTTTATGACTGACATTTATTGTTACTTATCAGCCAACACATGTGCACATACAAATATATCTACTAAAATATAATACTGACCAGCCAGGCTCTGACGTAAAAACTTCAACTGCTACACAGATATTATTCAAGTTTTAGAGCTAAAGCTATTCAGTTAATTAGTTGACCAACATGGAATTAATCTGCAACAATTTTGATGATCAATTAAATGTTTATATTCAACAAAAATGCCTACATTTGGGTAAATTACACTTGTGAATGTGGAACTTCGCGAGAATTAAAATGCATTACTTGTCTTTGTCACTGTAATCATAGCAACCAAATATAATATCTCTATTGTACAGTGCAAAATCTGAGAAAAAATGTTAAGAAGTATAAAATTATTAACATCTTTCCACAAAATTCACATGTAAATTTACAGGACCAGAATAAATGAGAGCAAAGTTCCAGGATTTGAGTCACAGAAGGAACAATTTACATCATCAATTGACACGGATGATGATGTCAAATACTGCTTCCCTGTATGTATTATGGAGCTTTGCACAAATCCAAGTATATGAAAGTGAAACCTATAAGTTTAATGTGTTTCATTCTGAGTTTCTTTCTTACATAAAAGCCCTTAAAATCATGAAAAACAAAAATGCATTGAAACTTCTTAGCACAATAGAAGAATATGAATTACAGCTACAGCCCTATTGCCCTTAATTTAATTTATTATTATTTTCATGTAAAAAAAGTTTGATTTCCTGCTTTAGTATGAAAACAGGAAACAGGTTTTTACTATGTTAGAGAAAAATAACCATTAAAACTGAGTTCTGTTGTTTTGTTTCAAGGTTTAATTAAATAAGATGATAAACAGAGAAAAAAAAAAAGTAATGTAAATTTCTCAATTAAAAAAAAGAAATAATGCGTTTCCGGAAGTCGTCGTATTGTTCATGTAAACGTCACTTCCCCTCCTCGGTTCAGGCGGGCTGGTTGAAACAGAAGCTCTTCAGTTGGTTGTCGTGTAGCAACAATAACATCTAACATCGGTTAATTTATACAGATAGCAGAGTTTAACATGATAGTTAGCTCTAGTAGACATGTTTCACTCGGTGAATGATCGGACGCATGTTAGTATTTGAGACAATTGAAGCTAGTTTAGCTTCACCAGCTAACTAACTTGTTGTTTTCAGTGTTTAGATAGCCACCATACTTAACAGATAGCTAACCGTACCTTGATGTGGTTCATATTTACCTGATTAAAAAGCAATGGACCGACCACCAAGGTTTGTGAACCACTTTTTTTAACCATAGTTCATGATATTGTCAATGTCCTATTGAATGCTAACATGTTGTTTAATGTTACTGTTGACCTGCAGGAAGACGAAGGTTGTGAACTACTCTGAAGCAAAGGAACTGGATGATGATGGTGAGATGGTGCCTCTTAATCTATTAATGATACTCACTTAGCTGTATTTCTGTAAGTCATTGTCCATTTTTTTAAATTTATTTTTTATTTTTTAATATGTGGAGAGTTACAAGTCGTGTAGACAAAACTCACAATGTTGACCAATGACCCAATCAAACGCATATTAATTCACATCAGACTTAGCTGTACGAGGTGCAGTTAACGCATTGTTAGTATATTGTGGGTTTACACCTATTGACATTCTGTACTAAGACATTTTTTTATGGCATAGTATGACTTTTTTTTTACATACTGTACTATGACATTTTTTTCTACATTCTATGACTTGTGTTTTTTTCAATACAATATTTTATGATTTTTAAAAAAAAAATGTAAACTATTTTCGACATACTATACTATAATTTTTGACGTTTTTCGACATAATATTTTTGAGGTACTATACTATGAATTTTATGACTTTTTTGACATACTATACTATGACTTTTTTTTTTTTTTTGACTTTTTTTGACATACTATACTATAACTTTTTCCACAACATTTTAATAATATACTGTACTATGACTTTATTAAAACATTTCTTTCGACATACTATTCTTTGACTTTTTTTGACATACTATATATTATGACTTTTTAATATCACATTTTTTATGACATACTTTATACTATGACTTTTTATGACATTTTAATAATATACTGTACTATGACTTATCTACAACATTTTTTATGACATACTATATAATTATTCTTTTTTATGGCATACTAAATTATGACTTTTTATATGACATTTTTTAGGAACAGGAGAAGAGTAACTCTTTTTAAATGGTGCCAATAGTTACAATTCATTTGCAGGATACTTAAGATGCCCATAGATACACTGAGAGTATAGACAGACATACAGTAACTGACTCAGCCTTCTCTCACCACACATATCTCCATGTTCTGTTGTGACAGATGAGGATTTTGTCTGCGTGAGGCCTCCACCCAGCAAAAAGGCCAAGGATGTGAAACAGGAGCACAAGAAATCATCGAGCAAGTCCTCCAGTCAGGAGTCCAACTCACAGTCCTCACTGAGCCAGAAGAGCAGGTATAGCAGTAGACAAGATAATATGACATAATGTCGACCATGTACACAACAAGATTATTAAGATAGTGGAGATCAGGATGAGATAAAAATGAGCATTTAGCATACGGAAAGTATAGCAAATAAATAAGTAAGTAATGAGTGTTGGTTGGTTGTTAGCCAGCTATAACACAAGTCAGTTTGTGAGTGCGTGACAGTTTTATGTTCAACAAGGCAATAGGTCAGTTGAGGGCATTTGGATGTGTGTGTGTGTTTGGGTTAAAGCCTTAGTGAGCTCTTTCACCTCGCTTGGGTAGATAAACAGTAGTGCATAGTTAAGATCTCATTTCAAAGAGTAACATGATATGGGGAAATCATATCTGCCAGATGTTCATCTGTCATTCTTATATTTTTATTTACTGTTTGGGATGAGTCCTAAAAAAATGTAAATGATTCCATCAGTTGTTGTTGTTTTCAGGTATTTGAGGAGTAAAATAAATGTACAAAATCTTTAACATGGCGTGACATTATTCATGGCTTGAATCTTCTCAACATTAATCTTGCTTTTCACAGAAGACCATTAGATGTGAGGTTGCATGAAAGAGATCTGGAAGCAGCCATTACACTGTCCTTGCTCAATAGTGCAGATGGGATAAAGGACCTGTCTCCGACCAGTAAAGGTATGATTTAGCTTTGAAAACGTAAATATAATTGTCTGTTTCTAAAGAGTTGTCAACTTGAATCAACGTTAAATTTCTCCAGGAGATGTCATGGTTCAAGTTCCGGTAGATGAAAACACAGATCCGACCTCTTTGCACCGGTCAAACTGCAGTGTGGATTTGACAGTTTTGGGTAAATTACCTTTATTTTTGTCCACTGTTCATCTATTATTGCACATTTAATTTCCTCATGCTTACCAAATCTATTGAAGTTAATCTTGTTTGATGAAGATAGAAATGGTATGAACATTTTCTGTGGCTGTTATTTTCTTGTTTTTGGTAGGCCTGGATGAAATCACATCAGAAAAAGAGTCACCTGCTCTTTCCAGACAGAGAAAGGCTGGAGCTAGAGCCACTGAGGAGCTGAAGAAAAAGCTTACGGATGAAGATGAAGACTATGAGCCCAAACTGACACCAGGTTGTCACCCTGTCACCTCTCCCTAAATATCTGTTTAATTACTTATTTTCTTGCATCAGTAAAATAACAATAACACTTTTCCAGATTCAGAAAGCGATGATGAAGATGAAGATTTCAGTGAACCAGCTGAGAGCGAAGATGAGGAATTCACAGTGAAGAAAATCAGCAAAACAAAAAAGAAGGAGAAAGTTACCAAGAACGAGAAGACCAAACCGCCTCCTGCTTCTAAAAAAGAAAAGGAACCATCAAAACCGTCAAAGTCTAAATCACAGGCAACAGGTACGTTCCTGAAGGTCATCAAAGAAGATTCCGTTTTTTTGGGGGGCGGCTGTGGCTCAGGGTTTAGAGTGGGTTGTCCTTTATCCACATGGTTGGCAGTTCGATGCCTGGCTCCTCCTTTCATATCATGTATCTTCACTCTAGCTTTAAAACTGAGCATGCTTCAACCTAAAAATCGCAAGTTGTTTTAAAAAAAATTATTGGCATTAAAACAAATTTGCGTTAACCCTTTATTGTCGCGTTAACTTTGACAGCCATAATATATATGTGACGATAGAAAGATTCAGCTTTTTGACTGTAATTATAATTTAATTTCGTCATTGTCATGAGAACTACTTTGTCTCACAGTAGCTTCCACACCGGTGAGAAGTCCTCCAACGGCCGAATTTGCACCCAAGAGACCTGCTGCATCATCCACAGTTGCTACATTGAAACCTGCATTATCTCCGAGCCCAGCAGGGGGCAGAATACCCAAGTGGAACCCACCAGGTGAACACCACAAGTGACTTAAACCTTTAGAGATGCTTACAGTATATTTCAGTAAATTGAACACTGCTTAAATTTTTTTTACTCCTCAGCTCAAGTTGGTAGAAGTCCCACTTCATCCAGTCCAGCGGTGAAGTCTCCAGGTCAAGGTCTCCGGCTCGGACTGTCCCGTCGTGTTCGAGTCAAACCTCTTCACCCCAGCGTTGCGAGTCACTGACCCGTCTGCAGAGGCCCCTGTATGTATCAGTTGTGTTGTCCTTTTAGCTTTATTTTAAAAAGATGCTTGTACATTTTAATTCCTATTTTCAGGACTATTCATATAAAGTAACTCCCAGGATATTTTTCCCATGATGCTCTCAGCTTTTGGCACACATGCCAATTGCACCTTGAGCTATTATTTCACCATACTTCATAAACCGGTCATGGAATAGTCACAGGGTGTGCTTTGTTGACTCTGGCTGAAATTAGTTATTAACGTCAATATTTATCGATACAGTAATTGTGTCTATAGTAGGGCTGTCAATTGATTCAAATATTTAATCACGATTGTCCATAGTTAATTACGATTAATTGCACATATTTTTGTCTGTCAGAAATGCTTGTTAACAGCAACACCTGTGGCCGTTAAGTCAACGAAAGTCAGCGTCGGGCTCACGCTTGCTCACACTAAATTGACATGAGCGAGCATCCGTCAAAATAGTGAGGCGACACACGTCAGCTAAAAGCACAATATCACTCTATATTTCACCTGCTTGGCAGTAATGCTAGCTGACCAGACGAAGGTCTCTCCATGAATCAATGCTGATCCTAGTGTTGGCTTTTCCTGCTTCAGCCTCCCGACCTCTTGACCTCTGACCTCATATCTTGAGGTCAGAGGTCAGGGGACTCCTTTGAAAATGTCCATGACAGTTTTTCCTCGCCAAAATTTAGTTTGGAGCGTTATTTAACCTCCTTCACAACAAGCTAACATGACATGGTTGGTACCAGTGGATTCATTAGGTTTTTTTCTAGTTTGATATGCTTCAGTACCTTCACTCTAGCTTTAAAGCCCGCTAGGACCTAAAAATCGCAAGTTGCGTTAATGTGTTGAAGAAATTAGTGGCGTAAAAATTTAATTTGTTAACGCGTTATTGTCTTTGACAGCCCTAGTCTATAGATACTATTGTTGGTGTGACTCGAATGTGGAAAAATGTAAATCATCCATTTTTAAGTCTCATAATCTCCCCTTTTTCCTATTTTGTGCAAACATTGTATATTATGTACATAAGTATGAAATAAAATTTAAAACAAGTTTAGTTTTGTGTGCTGTGTCTGTAGGATGTATTACATCCATTTTAAGATTACCATGAGTGGAATAGGGACATAGAATTGGCTGCTATACTGTAGTTAAAAAAAAGTGTTTTGCTTGCTTAACTCTTCTGCTACGATTTGTACTGACTAAACTATTACTTTGACCTACACTAATCATTTGATAAATACAGGCCCTGAACCAGACCAGATCCTCTAATGTTAGTGCTTGATAGGGTCATTTCAGTGCAAATCCTGAGGGACTGATTTTTACCCTTTATAATATCCTCACTGACACTTGATGTCTTTTTCCACATACAGTATTTTGCATGCAAGCGGGAACGCTGGAAACTGCATCTTGTGTCTGAAAACACAAAGCAGGTATAAACTACACCTCCCCCCCCTTTCTACTTTGTTCACCACATTGCTTAAGAACATAATAATGTCCTTGTGGTGTGAAGATTAAATAGAAGGCGTTTCTGTGATGTTTGCAAATCCCAAAATTGTTTGCAAATTCAAAAGTGTTTTTTTTTCTGTTGAGCTGAGTCTTGTACGTAATATAAACTAAGCACACATTTATCTTCACTATCAAAGATAGACAGATAATTAGTGAGGTGTCAGAACAAGGATGCAGTGTCCTGTTTGTGTTTCAACAGCTAATATATGGATGACATCACTATGGGTGGGAAAAAAAAACATGTCTCCAGAACAGCTTCAATGCGCGGTGATGTGACTTCATCCTGTCATAGACAACACAAGAAACAGATAAAACAAACAAAATAATACTATAATAGTATTACTTTTTTCGACACACTACTGTGACTTTTTTGCCACTTTTTTTCGACATACTTTACTATGATTTTTTCGACTTTTTCAACATACTATACTATGACTTTTTTTTATTTTTTTGACATACTGTACTATTGACTTTTTTTATTTTTTGGTCATACTATACTATGACGTTTTTGATTTTTTTAACATACTATACTACGAATTTTTTTTTCGACATAATACAACTTTTTGATTTTTTTCAACATACTGTACCATGGCTTTTTTTGACATATTATACTATGACTTTTTTTTTCATCAGACTATACTATGTCTTTTTTCCAAATACTATATATAGTATGACTTTTTATTCTTGATACTATCCAATATTTTTTTTTCAACATACTATACTTGTGTTTGTAAAATCCAAAAGGTGCTCTGCATCAGGCATCTTCTCCTGTGCTAAAGAATGAATGGCAAATCCACACTGGCATCTCACAGTAGTGAGGCAGGGGCCGTCACAGTAGTATAAGCTACGCACGCATTTATCTTCACTGACAAAGATAGACAGACGGTGATGTATCAATACAAGGATGCAGTGTCCTGTTTGCGTTTCAACAGCTGATATATGGATGACATCCATATGGCTGGTAAAAAAAAAAAAACATGTCTCCAGAACAGCTTCAATGCTCGGTGATGTGACATCAATCTGTCATAGACAACACAAGAAACAGATAAAACAAACAAAATAATACTAACATTTTAAAATAAATATAATCCAACATGGAACCTGGACATGCAAGGATTATACAAATGAAAATAAATAAAAAACAAATTACAAATGGCATGTAACACAAACAGTGTTTTGCTTGAGACAAGATAAAACCCTTGAGAGTTAATACAACTTCCTTCCATGGAGGTCCTGGTAGTCATAACAATGAAGACTGGTATGTCTCCGTTACATTGCAGACTTATGCACCCATTTATTATATAACAGATATTAATCAGTATACAAAAGGTTAAAGGGTGAAAATCTTCGACATATTATACTATGACTTTTTTTGTCATGAAAATCTTCGACATACTAATGACTTTTTTCACAAAATTTTTCGACATTTGACATTTTTTTCCATCAAAATTTTGACATCCCATACTATGACTTTTTTTTCACAAAATTTTTCGACATACTATACTATGACTTTTTTTCAAGAAAATATTCGACATATTATACTATGACGTTTTTTCATTTAAATATTTGACATACTATACTATGACGGTTTTATCCGTGAAAATATACAACATGCTATACTATGACATTATCCCATTAAAATTTTCGACATACCATACTATGACTTTTTTTCATAAAATCTTTCGACATACTATACAATGACATTTTCCCATGAAAATATTCTACATACTATACTATGACTTTTTTTTCCATGAAAATTTTCGACATACCATACTATAACTTTATTTCACGAAATCTTTCGACATACTATACCATGATGTTATTCCATTACAATTTTCGATATACCATACTAGGACTTTTTTTTCACAAAATTTTTCGACGTACTATACTAGGACTTTTTTCAATGAAAATATTCGATATACCATAGTATGACGTTATTACATTAAAATTTTCGAAATACTATACTATGACATTTTCTCCTGAAAATATTCAACATAATATACTGTGACGTTATTCCTTTAAAATATTCAACATACTATACTATGACATTTTTGTCCATGAAATCTTTCGACATACTATACATAACATATGCAAGTGGCTGCTAGACTTGTTTCACTCACCAGCCAAAAAAAACAATGGTAATCTATGGAGTGGCTGGTAAATTTTGGAGGACAAAAAAGTTTTTTTCCAACACTGGTTGTATTTGACTGTGAGTCCAGTTCCTGTCACTTGCAGACTACTTCTGGTTTTCTATCCTCCCACAGGTAACTACAACTAATGAAACACCTGTGTAATGCACTGAGGGGGCAGCAGAGTGAAAACCAGCACTTCTGGTTGGAACTTCAGGAATCACTTAACATATCTATGATGTGTCAGTGTGCATGACTGTATTCGTTTAAGTGTGTGTAGGGGGTTGGCAGAAGGAGAGAGCACCTGAAATTAAAGGCAGGGGAAAACTTTCTCCTCCTTTTTCTTTCAATGCAAGGCAAAACAAGACACATGTCATGCACACTTGCACCAGGATGAGGTCTGGTTGGATTAAAGGATCACTTCTGGCTTTTGCCGTGGCTGCGGCTCTGTTATACCTCAGCTCCATTAAGAGGGAGGTTCATACCCATTCGGAGCGACTCAAGACGGCCCACCACAATGACTCCATAAGGGGTCAGGGAATGATCAAGAGGATGGACAAGATGGAGACAGACATCAACAGGCTGCGTGAGTCTCAGTCCAACAGCTGCTTCTGTCCAGCTTCTTTTTTTTTTTTAAGTTTAAAATTAGATTTCAACGAAATAAACTTGATTTTAAGATGCTTAAGTATTGATTTGGTGATTTGCTAGTCATAAGATGTAGATGTCTAGATTTAATCAGTACACAATTTGGTTTAAAAGTAAATATTTTTCTTAGATATATCAGTTGAAGTGGCAATCTTGAAGATTTTCATTTAAATAAATGTCTGTTAAGTCATTATCTAACACAATGGTGAATGAGCCTATGGCCCCCTGAAGAAAGTATTGCAATTTGTATATATTTGCAGCTGGGAATGAACTTAGCACCTGCCACCTGCAAAATACAGAGGTAAAAATGTCAGATCACCTGCCATCATGGCAGATCCTTATATTAAGAAATAATATTTTTTAAAAGCAATTCCTGAAATTTGAAGCTGAAATCTTTAAATGTAACCTGCTTTACATCAAAATGCCATTATTAAAATGCTATTAAAACACTGGTTATATGAGGCTGCAACTAACCATGGTTTTCATTATCATTTAACCTGCTGATCATTTTTCAATTAACATTAATTGTTTTTTCATTAAAATGTCAAAGCAAATTGTGAAAAAAAAATCATAATTTCCTAGAGCTCAAGGTGACCTCTTAAAATTTCTTGTTTTATACAACCAACAGTCCCAAATCGAAAATGTTCAGTTTAGTATCATATATGATAAAGTAAAGCAGCAAATCTTCACATTTGAAACCCGAAAATATTTGGAAGTTTTGCTTAAAAATGAACTAAATGATAATCGGTTATCAAAACAGCTGCCAATTAATTTCCTTTTAATCGACTGATAGATTAGTAAACCTTTTCAACCAAACTCTAACCTGCAAATCAACAAATAAATTCTTAAGAGTAATTTAGTACAATGTCAGCCTAACAATACACCCACGTTGAACATGTGGTTACAGACAGTACATACATTAATATACCGCACCAGTGCAACGCTGACTGATAATTGCTCATGAAATAAGGCGTGCTCTATTTGTTTTTCAGGGAGTGGCACCTGTTGGATCTTCCATCTGCCAGTCATTCACTTTGCATGTAAAGCAGAATAATAAGAAGAGTAAAACAAATATTAAGCTGCTCTCTTGTGTCAACAGTCAATCTGATGAATAAACTTGAAAAGAAGGACGCGGTGAAACAGAACAACGTGGAGGTGAAGAAGGAGAGGCAGGTGGTGAGGAAGCTGTACCCGAACTCGGGTCTGTTCAGAAAGTGGGGCGACGGGCTGTCGGAGGAGGAGCAGAAGGAGGCC
>CAKALG010047647.1:2687-14320 GCA_916700815.1 Helicolenus hilgendorfi
TTTAGGCAAAAAAAAAAAAAAGATCTGTCTGGTGCCGCAAAACATTTGCCGCCACAGTGAGGGGAAAAAAAATCTGAGATTACGAGAAAAAAAGTCATAATACTACCAGAATAAAGTCATAACTACAACTGTAGTCACACACCTGGTTGTAGTCATTCTCATAATATTACGCCGTCGTACCATATACCTACAACAATGATAAATAAAAATGAAAATGTAAACAAAAAAACAGTTATTCATTTCCAATAACCTTTGAAATATCCATGGGGAGCCACTGGAGAGGGGCTAAAGAGCCACATGTGGCTCTGGAGCCGCAGGCAGGTTGCAGACCCCTGGCCTATACTGTAAGACTGAAATTAGACCCCATACTACCCAGAAGTCATGTTTACTGCTGACTGGAGGCTATACACACATAGGCCTACACACACACACCTGGTTGTAGTCAGTGTGTCCCCAGGCTCACCTCAACAGTATACAGATTATAAAGTCATGAGGTCAGCCAGAACATCTGCTCCTGTCAGCCACGGCAGGAGGAACAGAGGAGGAAAAGAGGGCACAGTCACCTTGGTTTCAAGCTAAGGTGTTACACTTGTTACACGCAGTATTGGCTTGTTTTTAAAACCATTTTAGGGTTTAGCCAGCTGGGTGCTGCACCGTCCTGATAATGTGTGTTGTTTGCATACTGGAGTATTGTTTGTAACACTTTGGATTTTGCTGTAGCCATGTTTTTGTCTTTTCTAGTCTGTCAACAGTGTAGGCCTTACCATATAAACTCTATTTGTCATTGATTATTTTGAACTTGAGATATAAGAAAAACAATTGTGTGTTTTGCAAATGTTTTAGTCCCATGTTTACTTACATTAATGATGTAAACAAACTATTATTGTAGCATAAACATTTATAAATTATATTTAGTTGTTTATAGAAAAAAACTGTTATAGGACAGATAGCAGGTAACAGTTAGGACAACTGATGATTATTTTCATTAAAAAAAATACTAATAGTATTATGTAAAATGTCTGAAAATGGCTGTTACAATTTCCTGAAACCCAAGAAGCTTGTTTTGTCTGATCAACAGTCTAAAACCCCCAAACTGATCAATTTAGTTTAACATAAAACTGAGTAAATTAGCAAAGTTTAGTATTTTTGCTTGAAAAATGACTGAAATTAATAGATAATCAGACTAGTTGAGGATACATTTTCTGTCGATCTACTTATCAATTAATCAAATATTTGTTTCAGCTCTTCTTCCAGTCCTGTGATTTTAAATTTGATGGAGGATGTAGTGGCCATTTGTCTGAAAAATCAAAATCAAACTTAAATCAAAGGGCCACTGACGCACCATGGGGATGTGGTTTACGCAGGCAAAAGAGTCCATTGTTCATGCAAAATGTGTGTGTTTCTGATGATTCATTTTTCCAAAAAGGAAAGCAAACGCAGCACAATGAAAACATGACTGTCGCTGCCTATCTTGTTCTGGTAAAAAAAAAAAAAAACATAAGCTCACCCAAGCGCATGCTGGTCCTACCTGCCTTCCTACCTATATAACCTATTTAACCGCAGGTGTCCACAGTTTTTACCTAATTCATAAACAAAACAAATTACGCAAAAAGTCTAAATAAAGTAAACATCTAGAATAATTAATCAAGCAATACTTATTATTAATAAAATAAAAACGAAATACTAATAAAAAAATAAATAGCTCCTACAGAGGAGTTGACCAGTTTGTTTGCATTTGGATCAGAGATTGTTATTTTACGGTATCTGGCTGCACTTCAAAACGTGATGAGAGACCTGCATTGTAAAGATCTGTTGAGTCAGCAGTTATTTAGTTACACAGTGATGAAACATTAGCTAATGGACAAATACATTTGCTTTCTTGCCGTGTTTGTAAATCAGTAACACATTAGTAGACTGTCTCCCTGTATTACCAGCAGGATGTTTCTATTAAAAACCGAACTTTTAGCTCCTTGCGTGCCCCCACTCTACAAAAACAATTAAACCATCTTGTCCTACAGTAACCTCACAGATTTACTCCCCCCATATAAACGCACTCCGCTGCGCTCTGACAGGATGTGAGGTTTTGTGTCATGCCATCATGCCATGAGTTTAAAATTAACAGATGGGCGGAGAGCCCGGTCCTCCATGGCTTCAGCTATTCAGACCAAGGTTTTCGCCCACATCAGGGAGTCAAATAGTGGGTCAGGGTTTAAGCCCACTACTTTAATGCAGCCTTTGATCCACCTAAACCAGCAGTCATGTCTTCCTGTCGTCCAGCAGACCTACCATGAAGCTACTTGTCATCATGTTTGTAAAAGTATGCATGCACATAGGCCTGTAAAAGTTTTGTTGTCGTGAAGCATTGTTAAACAGTAAATCTGACGTCATAGCTTTTGGGGGTCGTGGTTAGCGATTCCAAGTGTGCAGCTATATGAGAAATGTGTAATTTTTTACCTCGTACTTGTTCATTGCTAAGACAAAGCTAGTCGGTTGGGGGGCGGACAGCTGTCCCACATTTAACAAGATAAAAGAACAAACCTCAAGTAAGGCGTTGTACAAATCCCACCTCCATTGAATATCTGTTTTCCTCGAGCTTAGCAGCTTCTTTTAGTACCAGTTTCAGGTCGACGTTACACAAATGGCTCCTATTTCTTTTTTCAAAAAGCTGTTGTATCCAGAAACCCAGAGCGTGACAGTATAATGTGACACTTTGAATGCTTAACTCCATTTGTATCCCTCAACTTGTGCACCACACCCAAGTTACTTGAATTGTGAGGCGATGGATCATTCAGTCAATCGCAAGGCCCGAGCCACTTGATATCCACGGCAGACTGTTGATTGCTGTTTTTTGTGTCCTATATTTAGAGGTGACCATAGCTTTGGGGGCTGTGGGCCATCTGTATTGATTCACTGTTGCCCACTAGGAAACCACAGGCTGGCAGTTGTCTGTCATTTAAAAAGATCAACTGGCACTTTGTGGTTTTGCATGCTCTCTGACAAATGTGTCCCTGTGATTTAACACCCACACACACACAGACACATCATTGTTTAGTTGTCATTTGCAAAACATTAATCAAATGGAATAATTACAGCCTTCTCTAAATGAGTGTTGTAATATTTTTTTTACAACACCAAGTGTTTATTATAATGAGCGCTCTTGTCTCAACAGTTGGTTTGTTTTTATCTATGAGACAAAATAAATACTATTGTTCTTTGAGTTAGAGCTGCTGACCTAATGTTATGTCTGATTGGTGTATAGGCTATATGGTAATGTATGTTGCAGTACATGTTTGAGCTGTAGTGCAATGAAAGCTGTGAGGTGAACCTTCAGGCTTGTAACTTGAAATATCTTAGTGGAAGGACTCTGTAAAGATCTGCAATTTCTTACCCTAACCCTAACCTTTATTTTTCCAAGGTAGTCCCATTGATATTTCCCATACGTGCAATTTTATCCTAGGTGTGATATTTTGTATCTCTATCCATATTAATTAATTAAACTTGTGAACCAGATGCAACGTAATTTCATTCTGCTGCGCATTTGCCATGTGAATAGTATGAATGACAATAAAGTTAATCTTCGATTAAGCTACAGATAGTTTTAGGAGTCAGTAGAGAACATAAATAAGGAAGCTGTTTTTATACATATTTTGTGTCTTTGGCCTGGATATGTGATCCTGGATCAGCTCGTGTGTTGTGGCCCAGTGCGGGGCTTGACCTGGATGTAGAGAGGATTGACTTGTGTGAGTCAGATTACCTGTTGGAGACCGTAGTTATTATTACAACGTACATGATACACTATACATGAGCCATTCATACAACACTGTGTGTGCATTAAGTTCAGATCTGTATTGAATCTCACTTCCTTCTTAAGTGAACTGGTCTCCTGTGTTTGTATGTGTGTGTACACAAGGGTGGGTGTTCACACACAAACGCGACACTTGGAGCTCATTTCCTTTTGTGATAGTATTCACAGCGCACACCGGCTTGGCCAAATCTATCCAATCCAGTCTTCTCCACATCTAAACCAGTAGGCCAGTAAAGGTCACCACCATAGAGAGCTCCCTTGTTCTCGCTCTGCTGATACACTTTAACCACACCTTGAAGGAAACGCTTCATTGGTCTAAGGGGAAACCCCCAAACAATAAATGTTCATTCCCATGCGCATTGAGCTTTGAACGAGATAAGGGTCGGCGTAAAGTAGATCAGTGTGTTTGGAAGGTCTAGGGTATGTTGTTACTTGTTTTTAGGAATAGTACTCTGAGTGAATTTTACAGTGGGGACATTCATTCATGACTGGAGGTCTCTGAGACACCAGCAGGTGGTGATACAGATCTTTGCAGCTAGTATATAATATTTGTATTATATTGAAGAAGTGTCTGTGCATAGTAGCCTGAACAAGAAACAAAGAAAAATAATATGCATGTTATCATTTATTTATTCTCCTCTCTTTACCGTCTCCTCTTATGTTTTATAAATACTTGTTTATGTGAGGCACATTGAGTTTATGCATGAAATGTACTATGTAAATTATGACTTTGCCCTGTGGCGCTGTTAGTGGGTTTTAATAATTCAAATGCACATTCAAATGACCTTTTTTAGACTGTAGCCTCTTTGTAGCTGTTGCCCTGCCTGTCCATGTTGTCCCCTAGAGACAGGGTGTGTGTGTGTGTGTGTGTGTGTGTGGAGTGGCCTGAGCTCAGAGCAACATGGCTTCATCTTTGGCACTTCTCAGTGCTGAGAGGGTGCAGACACAGCCTCTCCAACCGGGAGAATAAAAGCTCCCTAATCTCCTGTATCCGGACGTCCATCTGATAAAGCTCAGAGAGGTTTGAAGACATTCGTGCAGTCAGTTCGTATCAAAAGAAATCGTTTGGAAAGCTGCTTGTTTGAAGTTTGTTGGATTTAGCCATTTTAACAATTATTAAACCACAAAGTCACATGGTACTTCAGAAACATGTCGTTTTATGATGTGACGTAATAGTATTAGGTCAAGGCAGCTTCCATTGATAGCTCACTGATTACAGCATCTATATAGTCACAAATTTCAAGTTAGACATATTTAGGGCTGCAACTAATGATTATTGTAGTCGATTTGATTAGTTGTTTGGTCTATAAAATGTCAGAAAATGGTGGAGAATGTCGATCAGTGTTTCCCAAAGCCCAAGATGACGTCCTCAAATGTCAATATACAGTTTACATTCAAAGACGAGTAAAGAAACCAGAAAATACTCACATTTAATAAGCAGGAATCAGAGAATTGTGTCTTTTATGTCTTAAAAATGACTCAAATGAATTCAATTGATTATCAAAATAGTTGGTTTGATTAACTTTTTTTCAAAAATAATGTTACAATTACTGATAATAAACACGAAGACACAGAAATAAAATCTTGACAGAACATTTTAGATGATAAAAACAGGATTAGATGAACTTGCCATTAAGATTCAAAATTCAAAATTCAAAATTGAGGCAAAAAAATCAGTAAATACAGATACATTATTTGAGTACAGACTTGATGTTGTTAACGATGGCACCAAGATATTTCTCGATCTGTGCATTGAGTTTTCTGATCCAATGACAAGAATCTAAAAATTGTTCTGAATTTAATTGAAGAAACTTTGTGGACAAACATAATTTCACATCTGCTAGACATTTAACTATCGACAGGATTGGGCTTTATGGGGAGATATCATCTTCATAACGATGAAATGCATCACCGTATCTGCGTGTGATGCGACTCAAGGAGAAGTGTATACAAGGAAAATAAGATAGTTCCTAAAATCGAACACTGGGGTGTTCCACATGTTGTCTGGGCTAAAGAGGAGACACTGTCACCAATTTAAAAAAACGATCTGACAGATATGTTGAAAACTACTGCAAAGCTGTATTGGTCGCTGAAATCTGTTTATCAAGATGCCACGATCCACTGCATCAAGTCTCAAGGCTGCACTTTAAGTCTAGCAAAATGAGAATGGAGCAATCTCTAGCATCTGCATGCATTAAAAAGGTCATGTGTGACTCTTGAGAAGGGAGAAAGTTTCTGTGCTATGATTTTTTCCTAAACCTTCACTGCCCGACGGGGCGTCCAGAGGCTGTAATGAAACTGTCTTTTCTCAGATTTTGGCCGATGTTTGGAAACCGGTCTGTGGATATTGTAGTTGGAGGGATCAAGGCCAGGATTTTTTGAGAAGAGGCTGTCTGGGACACAGCCGGTAGAAAGGGAAGTGTTCACTGTATTGAGCAGACGGGGTGACCACATTCCAAACTTCTCATAAAAATGTCGAGGGTATTACATCAGCTGGGCTTAGGGAGGGTTTCAAATGAAGTGCAATAGTTTGTCAACAGTAACTTGGGGTGAAATGGCTGAAAAACGATTGGGGCAGGGAAATGTCTGTGAAGGACACAGGAGTGGAAATCTTTAATGTTTATCCTTTATTATTTTTGGTAACTGTTAGTTACCTTAATACCAAGTCTGTCTCTCTTACAGTGTGAGTGTTTCTCTGACTGTCTCTTTCCCTTCAGGCTCTCCCGGTTTGTCTGTTTATCTTAACCCGGAGCTTTCCTCTGTTTAACTCTCCATTTCTTTTCTTTTTTTTTTTGGTAATTCTCTGTCCCCATATTTGCTTCACTCTTTTACCTTTCTCAGTTTTTTTTATCCTTGTGACATTATTACGAGATCGTGTACCTGACAGTTTATCCTGGAATCTGTTGAGTTGGCACTCAGAAGGAAGAACAGCCACATCATCAGTTAGACTGCCCAGCCCCCCAAAACCACCGCAGGAGAGTCACAGAGAAGGACATGTAAGAAAGTGGAGGAAGAGTCAGAGGCTGGCCCACGACAAGGGATTAGTGCCAGAATAGATTGTTTGTAAATTGTGAAGTTAGAGTTGGTGGTATTTACATATTGAAGTAGTGAGATAATTCATGTCTTGAACAAATGAACTGAGGTTAGGAGCACAGAGAGTTTATTACCAATGTGTTAATGGGAGTTACTATTATTGTCACTTGGCACTTAATAAAGATAAAGTTACGTAGTGCTTCACATAAAACAATAAAAGAATATTGAATGACACCAGGTGGCCATAAAATCTTACTCTCTACTTTGTGAATGAGTTGAAAATAGTACTGTGTGAGAATACCGTTCATAATGGTGAACAAATTCCTGTTTAGATGTGGAGATGACTTTTGAATGTATAAGCTTTTGTACATGTGTGATAATTCTAGGAAGTAGATTTACTGCTTTTGATGTTCTATCTTCAAGATATGTGAATGAAAATGGGTTCTATGGGTACCCACGAGTCTCCCCTTTACAGACATGCCAACTTTATGATAATCACATGCAGTTTGGGGCAAGTCATAGTCAAGTCAACACACTGACACACTGACAGCTGTTGTTGCCTGTCGGGCTTCAGTTTGCTATGTTATGATTTGAGCATATTTTTATGCTAAATGCAGTACCTGTGAGGGTTTCTGGACACATTTTTGTCACTGTTTTGTGTTGTTAATGGATTCCCAATAATAAATATATACCTACATTTGCAAAAGCCAGCACATTTGCCCACTCCCATGTTGATAAGAGTATTAAATACTTGACAAATCTGCCTTTAAGTTACATTTTTAACTGAGATTACAGTCTGGTGGTAAAAATATCACACCTGGCTCTCATATCAACCATAAAATGCACATCCTGTTTCTGTCCTTCTCTATAAAAACGAATGTTTGAGCATTTTGTGAGTGCATGTGTTTTTGTGCTTAGTGCAAATATTTGTATTACAGCTCTCTTTTTGTTTAGTTTACCTTCCACCCGTTCCAAACAGAGTTCAAACTGCTCACTAAACCTCTGTGTTTTCTCTCTCCATCTCTGTTTTTTTTATGTCCAGTGGTGTACGAGCATCGCTCCAGGTTAGAGAAGTCTCTTCAGAAGGAGAGGTTAGAGCACAAAAAGGCCAAAGAAGGTGAGAAAAATAACATCTACGCTCAATTCTTGCTCTTGAGGTATATCCCCATTAAAAGGAGCTTTGGGAAATTCATATCTCATTCTGACACTGCATATCATTTGTTGAACAAAAGGCATCTGCGAAATGAATGTAATGTGCAAATGGATTGTAATGTGATGTAATGTAATACAAGTATTTAACAAGTTTAAGGGTCATTCTTACTGTGTTTTTACCCACTGGAAGTATAACAATGTGGGTATTTTTTTTGCAACAAGATAATGATGTGTAAGAGGACTTGTGATTCAGGGACAGGGTGTGTCACTTTTGTGAATGATTTGAGTTTTTGGGGATTTTACAAGGCATCAAAATGAAGTTGATGTTTATGTAAGTTTAAGTCAGCATTATAGTGTTGTACTTTTTCTCCATCAAAAGAAAATTATGTCTCAAGTTGACACACAATTTTCCATCACATTGGTTAAAATTAGCTATAAAAGCAAGAGATTGACCTGTGCTGTTTCTGTTTTCTAGATTATCTGGTTTATAAGCTTGACACACAACAATCACTGAACAAGGAGAAGGTACGTTTCCGCCACACGATTACCACCTCTGCTATGACTAAGTATCATCATTTAAAATACATATTTGAACTTACTTTTATAAACTGTTATATAATGTCTGTTATCACCCGTCCTCCATTGTTTTCTGTCGGCATTGCTTTGTTAAATACTGCTGCTATAACTGCCACTATCATTCATCTCTTCACCATTATCTGTTATGACTGTTTGTACCAGTAAGCCTGAACTAATCATTAGTTTAATTTCTCTCAATAACTGCTGAATGTTTTTCACAACTCTTGTTTTTATGCTCAAACAGCAGGACGCCAACAGCAGATTCAACGCTATACAAGTGCAGCATCAGATGCTAAAGGTATAAATACATACATCCTCATATTTAACCTTCCTTCTTCCTGTCGTCTCTTGTACGCACACTCTCTCTCCGACCCTCACCAAGCTACATCCTTCCTTCTTTGGGCTAAAGTTAAATATGGGAGAATGGTTTCATTTCTGCTTTGATGAAAATGTGTTTATATTGATGATAATGGTCTTCCCTCTCCCTCAGAACCAGCATGACGACCTGAAGAAGCAGTTTTACGATCTGCAGCAGCAGCACCAGGTGCAGGGCGAGGACCACAACCGGCTGCTGGACGAACACAAAGACAACTACGAGAAACTGCAGCAGGTCAAAGAGTTGGAGGTCTCCCACCTCAAAGGTACAGACGGATGGTCACACACAGAAATGTTACTGTGTTTTAACACCATTCGGCTACACACAAATACATGCAATAGTACCAATGTAATGTAGCTTTCTGTTAGGGCTGCCCCTTCTTAGTCGAGCAGTCGACTAATAGGCCCTTTTGGTCTCAATCAACTAAGATTTCTTTAGTAGATTAGGCATTTTTTTATGCGTTTTTCATGCTTAATGATTTATTTCTAAGAAACTTAGGAGCACATCTCTGGTAAACACAATATTTAAAGTGTCTTTGTCTCCATTTTGACTTAAAATACTGCATGTCTGAAGTGGTAGAAATATTGTTCTTGTTTCCTGTTTAGATGCATTTATGCTTTCTGTTGATGTGTTTTCTGTTTGTGATGGCAGATAACGTATATAACCTGAGAGAGGAAAATAAGCAGCTGAGGAAAGCTCACCATGACATTCACACGCAGCTACAGGATGCACAGGTGAGACTAAACCTGTTGTATTCAATTCACTCTTTGTCATATATATCTATCAACTTTCTTTTAGCATAAAGAAACCTAAAATGTGTACTGTATTCTGAGTTGTCAGTCACTCATGAAAATGTGCCAGTAAAATTGGGGGATAAAACACATGTTGTCTTATCTTAAATTTGACTTTAAATTACAGATTTTGGCTAGTATAATGTGAGCCTTACATAAAGATAAATGGCTCATTAATGCTTTTTTTGGTTGTGTGTCCAGGTTCAGCATCAGAACCTGAAGTCGGCCCACAGCCAGCTCGCACTGACACTGCAAGACCACAAGAGTGCGCTGGCTGCAGCTCAGGTAAGACGGCAGCAGCAGTAGAGATGCAGTCTCATTGTTTACTCTGAATATACAGCAGCTGATTGATGCTGAATTGCTGCATTTCAAGTATTTTGGTCACGTATTATGATTTTGACATATAGAAAGGCTGGCGAGTTGCATTTTAATGTGCGTTTAGCGCGTTAGCAGCGGAGCTACAGAGATGAGGGCGGTGTTGATGGAGTGAAAGAGCCAAGTGATGGTGTACAGTTTGTCAATAGTCTGAATGAGCGGATGAAAGACAAGGTCATACTTGAAAACTGCTCTGCATTCCTCTCATCCGTACTTTGACCTTTACTTCAACCTTCTCTAAAGCAGAACAATGTTTATTGCATCCGACTGTGTAGAGAAGAGGAAAGATGCCCGAGGTGTTGCTTGGTTTTTGGGTAATTAGATCAGCTGTTTCTCCCTGAGACTGACCTTTGAAATGCCCGAATGGTTTATTGAATATACAGCGCTCTGCTCATTTGTTTGAAATACTTCCCTCCTCTCTGTCTGCATTAATAGATACTCACTCACTCTCTTCTCTTTTCCTCTCTTCTCTCTTTCTGTCTGTCTGCATGTGCTAATTTATTTTTTAAAGCCTGTCCTGCTTTCCATCAGCGCTTCTGGTTGAACGGGCACACACACACACATTCATACAACTCTTTCCTTCACTCCAGGGGTTTGGTTTAGTCAGGGCTGTCAGAGCAGTACATCTAAAGCACGCTTCAGCCAATCAGCCAGAAAGATATAATGGAGGGAGTGGAGCGAGATAAAGAGAGAGGGGAGGAATTTAGCAAGAATTTTTAGAATTTAACCCTCCGGCCTGGTGAGAAAGTGTAAGTGTGTGTAGCCTGTAAAGGAGGGTGTCCTTAACTGGATGCTCAATTTGAAAATTCATGTCTGCATCGCCACAGGAAATAGAGAATGTTAAAATTCCTACTAAATAAATGTATTTTCTTTTACTCCAGAAGCAGTTAAATATGTGGCTAGATAATGTTTCTGAATAATGGCTGTAACCTACTTGTGTGGTAAGGCTGACTGACCCCTCCTCTGTCCTTTTGGTCTAAGTCGACTAAGATTTCTTTAGTCATTTTTTTAATGCGTTTTTCTTGTTGAATTACTTATTTTCTAAGAAACTTATGAGCACATCTCTGGTAAACTTTAAATTTAAAGTGGTGCTTTTGTGTGATTCTTTGTGGAGAAACTCATTTTTACACATGAGTATTAGTCGACTAAGAATTTCTTTGGTCAAGGACAGCCCTATGGTCTTGTTGTTTTGCTTCTGTAAGATATTTGTTTGTTTATATTTAAATAATTTAGTTAATTTGAGACTGTATTTAATTTAGGCTAAAGTCTCAGTCTAGTTTTAAAATGGGGAAACAAGGGGCTTGTAGCATGTTTAAATGTTTCAGCGTTAAGGTACCATAACTTGAGTATCATATCGGCACTACTATCGAAAACTTCCAAACGATATCCAGCCTTTTCTGTCACAAATCCCAGCGGTTCACATGTTAGAGGAATTTTTGAGAATCTCGCAGCATCACATGATTTTCTCAGGATTTTCCCTCTTACACTTCCGCCTGTGTGTGTTGTTCCCTTTAGATGCAGGTGG
>CAKALG010047648.1:0-12495 GCA_916700815.1 Helicolenus hilgendorfi
GCCTCCCTCTCTCACGCAGCCCGTCCTGTAGATGGGACCAGCAGCCTGCAGATCTCCATGCATGCCTGACCGCTAGTCCACTTCCTGGATGGGAAGAATGGGGACATTTTCCAGCAGCACTTCTTTTTTCTTCTTCGCTATTGTGCACACTGCCCTTCTCCTCTCTTCCTCTTCGTCACGCCGACTGACGCCGCGGATAATCACTTCATAATGACCACGTGTAATCAATAATATTCGACCACTTCTTTTTAGTTAAAGACAGATCGATTGATCGCCGATGGTTTCCCCCCCACACCCTCCTCATCCTCTTCCACACTACGGGAATGTTGCTCTGTGGAAGCCCGCTCCAGGCTCACGGCGGAGGAGTCCCGCACATTGAGAACTGTTTGTTCGTGTCGTGTTATTCCTGGGAGCTCCAGAAAGCAGCAGCAGCCTGTGCTCGGACCGGAGGCGCATAGATTAGTGTTTTTAAGGAGAGAAAGTCCGGTAAAGCAGGACTTTGATGCCTTCGTGGCTGCTGGGAGAAGACAACTTCTACTGTGTGTGATTTATTCCGTAAAGACAAGAGGACTGATAAACTTTGTCCCCCGTTGCCTTCCTTCTTGTTGCTCTCGATGAGTAGATGAGTAGTCTTCTAACATGCGGAGAATACGGGAACCGAGTTACTGGTGGATTTTATCCTTCATGGTTTTAACCTTGCTGCCCGAACACAAAGACTGTCATCCCGGTAAGTACTCACCAACAAACCCCACCGACACCACCGGGCTGTAGCTCTCTCTTCCTGCAGCACAACTACTCCCAGGCTACACTGTTGCATTTATCCGGAATAATAAAGACTAAAAGACACTTTTCATGTCGAATAACGACGTTTTGCGTCAGCCTGAGTTCCTCTAACGGTTACTACCGTTACTAACCGTTACAGGGCCGAGTTCTACCGTCTAACGGTTCTGTTGACGGTTAGAGCCGTTAGCCTCCGTGATGTGTTATTGATTAGGCAGCTGGACTATATGGCGCTAACTATGCCCTGCTTTTAACGCTAAATATGAATTATTAGTCCCGCTAAACTACTCCTTTTACATGTTAGCTCTTCATACGACACGGTGTCTCAACAATTCACCAGGACAGTGTGGGTAATATAACACATTCCTGTCTGTGAAGGCACTCACAGGATTTGTGTATTCGTTGAGTTACTTTCTCTCCTGTTGGATTATTATTATTATAGTATATTATAGTATTTCTCTTTTCAATCTGTTAAAAAAAACAGTAGTTTTTTGTTGTTGTGGTGTTTATAAAGGTGATGCAAGTTTTTCTATTGCATGTTTTTCCTGTGGTTGTGTTGGAGGTGGAGGTATTAATCTGTGTGTCTGCCTGCTGTCATGTTGCGTAGGTAGAGACGGGGATGAGGGAGATAGTTAGCGCTGTTGGCTCGTGGATGGATGTGGATGTATGAGAGGTTATTAATGCCACCAGAGCACTAATAGATATAGTCCAGGCTTCAGCAACCAGTTGTGAGATGACCGCTGTTACACCCAGATTTGTGACCTCATGTACTATTGGTTTCATACTAAGGTTTTAGACATACTAAAATATCTCACATACAATTATAGCGTACTATCCCCAGTTTGAGATGACCGCTGTTACACCCAGATTTGTGATCCATCAGATTCCGTGCCACTAGATATTAAACTAGCCGATTTAATGGTGACTTCAAATTAAACTTGAGAGCTCGTGTTTACAACTTGGTATGAAGTCGTGTCCACAATATGCTTGGTGTTCAAGTGGTTGTGAGAACACCGTTTGCGGCAATGTTACTGTCGGCATCTAGAAGCCTTTTAGCAAACTAACAAGCCGGTAACGTAACGCAGGAAAGGCAAAGGCATAATTGGAAATATCAACATTTTCCTCAGACATATTTTAAAATTACCAAGAAAACAATATATGACTAAAATTACAATATATTCACTTATTATGCGCCGATAAAGGAACTACCGGAGAGATTTAACTAACTGATTTAATGGTGCCTTCAAATGAAACTTCTGAGCTTGTGTTTACAACATGGGAAGTCGTGTCCACAATATGCTTCCCGTTTGCGGCAAGGTTACTGTCGGCATCTAGAAGCCACAGAGGCTAGCAATTTAGAAAACTTGCAAGCAGTTAACATAATGCAGGAAATGCAAAGACATAATGAGGAAAGTTGGAAATATCAACATTTTCTTCAGGCATATTATAAAATTACCAAGAAAAATGACTAAAATTACAATATATTCACTTATTATGCGCCGATAAATAAACTTCCGCGGCCTCCGCCATTTCTGACAACGTCAAACAAACATATCACAACTCAGGAACTTGGAGCTTTCAGAAACTTTCCACTTACGATGTCGTGAATACCACAAGAGGGGGGCGTTCATATGAACTCTTCTCGTGAACACGGTAAACACGACCCCGTTTAAAGGCACCAATAGTCCTGGAGTATGGGCTTCAGTAGTCTACCAGGCTGCGTCCCAAATCGCATACTATGCACTACATGTACATGTGTACTATCGTTAAACATCCTTTGTGTGAATAAACGGTAGCATGTATCTTTTCGGACGCGCTGAGCAGTGATTCACGTCGTTACCTCCTGAGAGCCTCCTTGCCGATTGGAGATGTGTAACCATGGTAACCCGTGCCAACCTCATGTGACCATAAAACGACGGCTTATGAGAATCAAAGTCTGAATTAATTTAAAATATATATTACGCCCAGCAAGGTGAAATCTTATACTTACAGGTAAATAGAAGTGTTATTGATGTTACAGAGCTGACCGTCCACGTCCGTTACGAACGTTGTCGTCAGTACTGCATTGCATTGTGGGACATTTATGCTGCCGTTGTGTCCAGCGTTGCATACTGTAATATTTCACCATAAATAGTATGCATATCATGTACTATTGGTTTCAGACTAAGGTTTTGAACATACTAAAATATCTCACATACAGTTATAGCATACTAAATAATATGTTGAAATGGAATTTCGGGCACATCCCCGGTTTGAGGTGACCGGTGTTGCACCCAGATATGTGACCCATCAGATTCTGAGCCTCTAGAGATTTAACTATTAAAGATTGATGGGTTGGTTGCAAGGTCTGAAATGAACTTGTTCCACTGCCTGCCACTGTGGCTTCGTCTGCCACTCAGAAACGTTATCTGCCACTTTTCAAATCTCTGCGCTACATGAAGGAATAACATTTTAGATCTGATGTCATTCAATGTTCCAATATATTTTACACAAACACATTATATACACGGTAAATTACAGTGTTTGAATTACCGTATAATAATAAGGCAGGGGGGGTACTGCACACAGTACTGTACTGATCTTTCTTATTGTCATCTATAGAGGTTGTTTGCATAAAAACACACAATTCAAATGATTCTGATTATTTAAATATTTGCTTTGACTAAAAACATCTTGTCACGCTGCTTAGAGCTAGTGTTAGGAAGTTAAACAGGTCATAACTCCCTCTTGAATATGTTTTTTTATATAACTGTGAGAACATCTCCTTCAAACATCTGCATTTATTCAACTTTCTCCCCAAAAACTTAATTTTACAAGATTACATTTGAACACATCATGATGACGTTTTAATTTACCTTCACCCAATAGTCATTTTTCCTGAGCAGCGTTTGAACGCCTAATAATAATAACTCACCTCCGTTAATGTTAGTCGCTCCGTTATTTAGCCGAGCAGGACTGTGCTGTCCATCGGCTGCTAACAGGTAACGTTTCTAACTCTCCTCCTGCTGATTTCAACCCAGGTTTGTCGTTCACAGTGAAGCTTTATCAGGGAAACTAATAGGGTGCATCCCCTCAGGTTTATTATTTGTGACGCCATGCCTTTGAGTGCTTCTTTTCCTCTCTGCCGTGGCTGCGGTCCCAAACAAACTGAGACATGATACAGCATGCGTACACGTCAGTGTGCATGCGTAACCAATGGAAAGCATCAATACAGAGGAATCGATAGTCACTGAAGCATGAGATGCCAAAGAATCAGACAAGTAAGAACCCGTTCTTAACGGGAACCGCTTCTCTATTCCCATCTGGAGTGTTCTCACTGTCTGCCGATTTTACCCGCCACTGCCAACGATTTACCTGCATTTGGCGAGTGTCCGGTGCTAATTTCTGATCCTGGTTGGTTGAATGTTAACAGGTGAAGTACAGGTGTTGTACAGCCAGAGCTTAACACTGCTGGACACCAGTTCATCACAGCAGCTATCCAAATGTATGACTCGCCCTATGGTCATATTTTCAGGTGTTACCATCACCACCTTGGATAATAGCTTTGACAATACAGTATGTGACCATGTTAAGAACATCTCTGATATATAGGTAACATTTCCATCAGGTCACAGAACGGTGCAACACAGGTCCGTTTTCCCTTTCCAATAGTGTTTCCCAAAGCGCTGCTCTCTGTGGGTTTGGAATAGGGCGTGATTTAGATTAAGATTAATGTAAAGCCATGGTTAGCCTCATTCAGATGACTGGTTAGGGGAAGGGTTAAGTTTGGGTTGAGCGTTAATTTAGGCACACACGCGACAAACAAATCCTGATTTTAAAGGGTAAAACAGTGACAAAAAGCAGAATATGTGTGTACGGTAGTCCAAAGGAGGTCTGATGGCATTAAAGGGCAATGTAAGACAAATACCAGAACTCAGAATAACGCAGATACTAAATGTGATGCAAGATGCAAGTTTATTCAGATCACCTCTGTGACTGTATGATCTAATACGTCTTCATATACTGTTGTGTGGTATACTTATACTATTTCCTGTAGTCTTACAATCTAGTCACACTAAGACTTTTCCAATAGCTCCAATTTGTTGTGTTTGGATAAACAGCCCAATACTACAGCCAATATGACATCATGACACCTAAATATAACCTCTAACATTTTTCTTTTTACTTTTAGTACATACTGCAGCTGCCCTTAGAGTGTACGTCCTGTTGCATGCAATATGCATACAAGTGGGACATACTATGTAGTCATAACATTGCGCCTTGAACTTTGACCCTCTTGCTCATATATCCGCTGCGCAAAGGATTGTGGGTCAGAATTTGCTGCTAACATGATGTCTCGCATACAAAATACGACTGGATGTAGTAGGACATCCTGGTATTTTTGGCATACTGCATTTGACATACTATGTATTGGGACATACTAAATCTTTCTGGCATACTAAATGTATGGTAATATGGAACGCACAGCACATTTCTGTTACGGATCCATTACATATGGTTATTAAAGATTTGCAAAAAAGATAGGCTATCTACTGAGATATGTTACACTTCAAAAATGAATGTGTTAGTGCTCTCTGGACAAACTACGTAGTATTACTACAAACATTTGCACTTGAAATTATTACACGTCAGCAAACATACATGCTAATAAATAGGGATGTACCGATACTGATTCAAATAGCTGGATCGGGTATCGTGACATGGGGCCGATCTGTTCAATTCAGTTCTATGTTTATATACTATATACATTATAGACTGGAATTTTAGTTCCTGTTAGTTTTGAAGATTTTGTACCCAGTTGCTGGTGTATGATTTATTGTCTTAATAATAAATAACAATTCAGTAAATGTATATCTATGTATTTATTCGTTACATTGTGTTTTGCAAAGTTAAGAAAGCAATGTTTAAGTCGAGCATGATGTTGCCTTACGTATAAAAGATTGATCCCAGTCACCTCCACACAGTGATGCATACATCTTATTAATTAAACTCTAGTATCGGATCAGTACTCAATATCGGCAGATACCCAAAGCTCACATAGGTACTGAAAAAGTCAGATTGGTGCATCCATACTAATAAATATGTGATAAGCTAATATCATCCCCAGTATATTGGATGTTTTTATTCTGTGGCACCAATCACCCCCCATAGTAAAGTCTCAGTGATGTAACACAGGAGAATGGTTCCTCTCTGAGTCACCCCCCCCCTCTGCCCCAAAACCCCCAAGTTCTCTGCTTCCACGTCTTTAGTTTGCAGCTTTATTGACTAGTAGCCTTCCAGCCTGTAACACGTCTGAGTTTTCTCATATGGCATGTCTCACCAGACCTCTGACACGCAGCAGACTGGCAATACGGCCCGACGGGCAGACCAGCTCCAAATCCAATTTAACTACTTCTACACCGTCACGTCACCGTATTCATCTACCGTCTAGGCCGGGTGACCTAAATCCTAATAATATAAATATAGAGTTTACATCATAGACGGCATTACCAAACCGCTGCTAGTTAACATGAAAATAAAAGATTTGAAAGGGAAGGGGGATTATTTTCTTTCTAAAAATCAGTGCATAGCGGCTTTAAAGACAGAGCTGTCGATGAAATTGGCCTGACGTCTTAGAGAATTTTGTCTTACGTGTATGCAGAGGCATTAAACAGTAATATAAAATGAGCAGCCCTGTTTAAGAAAGCAGTCTTCCATGTCTTTTCTCCCTAACATCTCTAGGGTGTTTTACCCCCCAAATCTCACTCCCTACGATAACATGGAGATTAAAGAGATCTGTAAGAGGAACATCAGGAGTCGTGGTGCGGTGGAAAACTGTAGTTGTGTTTGTTTTAAAGTTGTGTGGGTGGAACTGCAGCTCCATAGTCAAAGTGAGAAGCATAGCTTGTCATTAATTATAGAAATTCTCCTGATTGCATCACTTAAGTAATGAGGAAATGATTGCATGTTATGTGAATACAGCTATACAAAAATGTATAAAGGCGTGAAGCCTCGCGATACATCTGGGGAATAATTGTTAACATAGAGAAGATGCTTTAATGAACAGGATTCTGGGAATTTAAATAAGAAACAATTACTGCTGTTTGACAGACGTAATGGGCGTTTTCGCCCGTGTGTCCTGCACATTATAGGGATGTCCTTTTCAAATAACACCATCACTGTCCACCGCGAGTAGTATGTTAGTGATGCTGTTAATGTTATTAATGAGGTCCTGATGTACTGCTGTGCCAGCAGGATGCCAGCTGTCTGGACATCACTGATGTTGGCAACGGCATCATTATCATCAAGGTCCTCCTCTACCTTCTCTGGATAATTGGTTCGATATGTACAGTACTGACACAACATCTCAAAAGTAACTTTCTCCCCGGTTTTAAAATAGCATGGGTAACATATGCTGCTCAGTCTCTGGATGGTGGACGGGCTCAGCGCACTGTTATCTGTTGTCTCCTCACCAGCTGCCTGTGCCACCCACTAAACGGTCCGATGGGGAAACACTGCAACTGTAATCACTTTTCACTCGTGCAGATGATTCGCTGTTTATCTTTTTGCCAGTGATACTCACCCTTTGCTCACCACTTTCCAATAGAATGACCAGCTTATCCACGTGTCTAATTACAGCAGATCAACTTTAAAACAACAATGCAGTTTCATTATTAAGAACAGTGTGTTGGTATTGTATGATGGTGGTTAAGCAGGGATCACGATTGGGGCATTTATTTTTGTTTATAAGATGTGAAATGAGCAACATTTTATTATTCCTCCATAAATTGTGATTACTGATAACATAAACCCAGTTTTGTTTATGCTATAACACGCTTAAACAAATAGGATAATTATGTTAAATGAATGGTATTTTAAGAGCTCTAAAGGTAAGTGAAAACACTATTTTTTTAGTGCAGAGAAGACAGTCGGGGAAAATTAAAGTTTTACAAACGCCAGCAGAATATTTTAAAGTTTGAGCTGATTTTTGAGCACGTAGCAGAGTGTGAATTATTTCATTTGGCTTCAGTGTTAATGGTGCAGACTGTCCTCACTGATGGGAAATGCTGTCTGAAAAATTGGTTCTAATTTCCCAGGTGTAGCCGGGGCGGGCGTAAGTAAACATTTGTGACCTTGTATTAGTTTCAAAATTTATGATTCATTCCATCACTTTTTCAAAACATATTTCATGTCTGATTTTTGGCTGCGGGTGGAACATATTGGGGCATTCTTTAAAAGGTATGCTCGCTGTGTGTATTAGATGTAATGTTGCTGTGTGCCCTGACACCAAAGAGTCATCTTAAGCACTCAGAAATCAAATGAATACACACTGTTTATATTTCCCTAATATGAAAGGCTTCTTGATAATGATAGAAATGCAGCGTGTTGGCGGTGAGAGGCCGAGCGGCTTCTTAAAGGTGCCCTGTAGAGTTTTCTTGTAAACAAATAAAAGTTATGTTTTTTACATCCAGGGTTATTTATCAAAAGGCATTATGTGTGTCCTTGAGGTCTAACAAACATCCTCAATGGGTTTTCTTCCTCATAAAATATTTGCAGAGCAGATTTAAAATATCTTTTTGAAATCCCACACTGGATACATCTGGATACATCTGGATACATCTGGATACATCTGGATTGTAGCTATAAGTGTTCTTCCCTTACATAGCACTGCTAGCGGTTAGAAACTCAACAGGGTACCTTTTCAAATCTGCTGGTTGAATAATCTGTCGGTTATTTTCTCCATTAATTGATTAGTTGATTGGTCTATACAACTATAGGGATGCACCGATACCGATACCGAGCCGATACTGATTCAAACAGCTGGATCGGGTATCGGTGACAATGGGCCCAATCTATCTATTCAATTCAGTTCTATATATACTATATACACATTATATACTGGAATTTTAATTCCTGTTTAAGTTTTGACCAATTTGTTTCTGCATTAAAATGTTTACACTTAGATTTTGAAGATTTTTTACCAAGTTGCTGGTATACGATTTATAATTTTAATAATAAATAATACATTTACATCTATGTATTTATTTGTTACATTCTGTTTTAAATTTAGGACAGATATGTTTAAGTCCAGCCTGATGTTGCCTTACACATAAAAGAATGATCCCAGTCTCTCCACACAGTGAGGCGTACAGCGTATTAATAAAACACTGGTTATGGATCAGTACTCGGCCGACACCCAAAGCCCAGGTAGCGCTATCGGGACCGACAGAGTCTGATCGGTGCATCCCTATACACAATGTGGAAACAGTAAATATACTCTACCACCTAAACCCCGTTTCTCCCAGCTCTTTAGTTGTATGTTATTATAATTCAATTAGAAGAGAATCAATACCCGGCGCACCATTTCCAGGAGCCGAAACTTAACCGGAGCGACCGGCGGACATTACTGGCAAGGTCGTCCTGTCTGGAGACGCTGGCATTAATACTGGAGTGGAGTATTTCAGCTGATATGAGCCCAACATTACGAGAACAATGCTTTTATTTAAAGGGTAATTATAGTAATTTGACATTAATTGTGATTAAACTGTTTATTTGTGTAACTTATGTTAATGAAGGCAATCAGTCATCACTTCATTGCTCGGTGTGTACGGTCGAGTTCACCCGCTCTTTCAGCCAAGATACTCACAAGCTGGTCACAGAAGCATTTTAATCATTTAGAATGACTCACAGCCACTTCACTCCGAATCATTTCATCCGTCCAGGCAACATGCAACCCCAAAACACACACACACACACACACACACACCAGATTGGACCAGGCTGGCTGAAACGAGGGAGGATAAATGCTTTTGGGGAAACTAGTGTACTTATTTCCTGTGCTTCATGACAATAGTGATTAATGTCCAGGCAATAAGGCGCTGTCACTGAAGGACGTATACTGCTGCACTCAAGGACTCGGCCATATCAATAAATGTCCTGTGTCCTTCAGTCCTTCAGTCGCCACGTCCTCTTTCCCCTTAAACAATCTTGCCGCGATGTGATAGTGTGTCAGCTTTACTTACAGCTGGACTGTCAGTCAACGCCGTCCTGTGGAGACCGGACACAATGGGACCTTCAGGCTCCATCTTTCCCCCCCGTTTTCCCTGCATTGTGCTAGTGTGGGTCAAACGAGCATGTGTTTGCTTTGTGCTCTTTTTTTTTTTTTTTCTTGGTGGGCTACATTCAAGATTGTCTTTTTCAGAGGCGAGGAAAAAGCAAATTCAAAAGTAGGCTATCCGTCCACGAGGCTCATTTTCCCTGTCGTGAATTATGGCGACAATCACTGAAGATATGGGATTAGGCTGTGCATGTTTTATCAAGCTCAAGGTGCTCTGCAGAATGCAAAATAAGCGCCTTGAATGAGAGTCAAGTTGCATTTGATGAATTGAATTTTAACCTTTGCATAAATTATGTTGCGGTTATTTTGAGCAGCAGCAGAGAATGCCTAAATATGCCCGTGTACCTTTTTGTTTTTATGCATTCGAGTCACATTTCAGTTCAACATGCAGTCACTACAGTCTTTAGATATAAAACACAGTCTTTACCCAGCTCCTGAAACACCGGTAGTCACTGTGTATAGCAGTCAGCGCTGTCGGGACAGACATGTGTTTTGTTCGAACCAAACAGCAACATAATGCTTAAAATTGACATGACGCCACGCAGACCTGACAGTCCTTAGATCTTTGGCATTGGCTGTTTCATTTAGAGAAAAACCACCCGGGGGTTTTGTTTTATGGAAGTAGAAGCTCTAGCTGTGTTGTTCCTTTTCAGACGGCTGCTTTTATTAACATATTGATCTTTTGAATTTGTGTAAAAGATTTATTTTGACATAATTCGTTATGGTTTTATGTGCCTTTTTATTTTGTGTTACTGTCTGACAGATATTGTTTTATTATTAGATATTGGAGGCCGATATCAACGTGAGAGTTAAAAACATCTGATGATGATTTCTCGGTTGATGGTTGATTATTATTTTTTCACATACTGTAAATACTAGGGCTGTCAAAGTTAACGCGTTGACGCAAATTCATTTTAACGGCACTAATTTATTTAATGCGTTAATGCATCGATCATCCGGAGGCTGTAGTGGACTCAGTTTCACAGCCAGAGGGAAGATACTGATATTATATAAAATAACACTCCAAACTTGTGCTAAATGTTGGTGAGGAAAAACAGTCATTGTCATTTTCAAAGGGGTCCCTTGACCTCTGACCTCCAGATCAGTGAATGTAAATGGGTTCTCTGGGTACCCACGAGTCTCCCCTTTACAGACATGCCCACTTTATGATCATCACATGCAGTTTGGGGCAAGTCATAGTCAAGTCAGCACACTGACACACTGACAGCTGTTGTTGCTGTTGGGCTGCAGTTTGACATGTTATGATTGGAGCATATATTTCATGCTAAATGCAGTACTTATAGTTGTTAATTGATTTCCTATAATAAATACTTATTAAATACATGGTAAATCTCCCTTTAAGATATATTTTGAACAGATAAAAAATGTGCGATTCATTTGCGCTTAATCACGACTAATCATGGACGACCATGCCTTTAATCACGATTACATATTTTAATGAATTGACGGCACTAATAAATACAAAACAGAAACAGACATTTGTGATTATGATCCCTTTAAATGAGGTTATAAAAGAAATGTCACCAAGATATGTACTGAGATATAAACGGTGTACTTCAGTTAATTAAAACACCCTCTCTGTCAGTGTGAGGTTTTTAAAGAGGAGTGGGAGGAAGTCAGCTTCAAATATCATGATACCTTTGACCAGATATTGAGACGATATTGCAGGGCTGACTAGTGGTGCTTTCACAAAATATCTACAAAATAATATTTTTGATAAATAATCATCAGTAATAACGATATAAGAATGATATAATAATGATATAATGATGATATAATAATGATATAATAATGATATAATGACTAAGTGGGTAAAGGTAAATAATAGAACAGTCTGGTAATTTCAGAAAATGAAATCCCTCTACTGTAAGCCGCCTTTAAAACCAGGAAAAGACAACACTCATGCCATATTGCGATATCCAAAATCAAATACAATATCTAGTCTCATATCACGATATCGACACAATATGGATTTATTGCCCAGCCTTAAATCAGCTTAGAAATTCAGTTATCTTTGGGGTTCGCTGCTGTTAGAATCAGCAGGTTATTTTGATCCATTTACAGAACTAGTTTAACTTATCATTTCTATTTACAGTAGATGAGGCCATGTGTAGATTAGTCTCAATCAGATGTAAATCAACCTTTACCCAGAAGGGTAGGACGTCTGTCTACTGTCTACATTAGAGATGCAGCAGGAAACAAGGCAGTTGGAGGCTCCACTTTGAAGCATTGAAAAATGTGTGCACTTGTAATTTAAATGTCTTGTTTATGGAGTAGTATGATAAGCAGGCTGCGTTGACATATCGCATCATAGTTTGATGATGTATTGTGTATTTATGGATCTACAGCAGACGATGCGTGTTGCAGACTAACACATATCAGACTCCATGATGGCATGATAACTTATTAGGGCTCATTCGTCATGAGCAGATGAGCTAAGAGGTTAATAAAGAGGACTAGTTGAGTGTAACTCTGAGTTCATATCCTCTCTTCCACTCCAGTGCTAAACCCACTTCATTAATTCCTTGTGGAAAGTGTTTTTTTTTTTCCTCCCTAAGTTAACACCCTGAGAGATCAGTCCCCGGGCTCTTTCCTTT
>CAKALG010047648.1:12515-24552 GCA_916700815.1 Helicolenus hilgendorfi
GCCTTTAAAACCAGGAAAAGACAACACTCATGCCATATTGCGATATCCAAAATCAAATACAATATCTAGTCTCATATCACGATATCGACATAATATGGATTTATTGCCCCGCCTTAAATCAGCTTAGAAATTCAGTTATCTTTGGGGTTTGCTGCTGTTAGAATCAGCAGGTTATTTTGATCCATTTACAGAACTAGTTTAACTTATCATTTCTATTTACAGTAGATGAGACCATGTGTAGATGAGACCATGTGTAGATGAGACCACGTGTAGATGAGGCCATGTGTAGATGAGGCCATGTGTAGATGAGGCCATGTGTAGATGAGACCATGTGTAGATGAGACCATGTGTAGATGAGGCCATGTGTAGATGAGGCCATGTGTAGATGAGGCCATGTGTAGATGAGGCCATGTGTAGATGAGACCACGTGTAGATGAGGCCATGTGTAGATGAGGCCATGTGTAGATGAGGCCATGTGTAGATGAGGCCATGTGTAGATGAGGCCATGTGTAGATGAGGCCATGTGTAGATGAGACCATGTGTAGATGAGGCCATGTGTAGATGAGACCATGTGTAGATGAGGCCATGTGTAGATGAGGCCATGTGTAGATGAGGCCATGTGTAGATGAGACCATGTGTAGATGAGACCATGTGTAGATGAGACCATGTGTAGATGAGACCATGTGTAGATGAGGCCATGTGTAGATGAGGCCATGTGTAGATGAGACCATGTGTAGATGAGACCATGTGTAGATTAGTCTCAATCAGATGTAAATCAACCTTTACCCAGAAGGGTAGGACGTCTGTCTACTGTCTACATTAGAGATGCAGCAGGAAACAAGGCAGTTGGAGGCTCCACTTTGAAGCATTGGAAAATGTGTGCACTTGTAATTTAAATGTCTTGTTTATGGAGTAGTATGATAAGCAGGCTGCGTTGACATATCGCATCATAGTTTGATGATGTATTGTGTATTTATGGATCTACAGTAGACGATGCGTGTTGCAGACTAACACATATCAGACTCCATGATGGCATGATAACTTATTAGGGCTCATTCGTCATGAGCAGACGAGCTAAGAGGTTAATAAAGAGGACTAGTTGAGTGTAACTCTGAGTTCATATCCTCTCTTCCACTCCACTGCTAAACCCACTTCATTAATTCCTTGTGGAAAGTGTTTTTTTTTTTCCTTCCCTAAGTTAACACCCTGAGAGATCAGTCCCCGGGCTCTTTCCTTTGGCTTTCCAATGAGATTGATGTTCTGTTTGTTTCTCTCACACACTTCCACTGTCTCCCTGGGAGCTCTTCTCTATTCTGAGAGAAAGCTCTAAAACAACAATGGATGGGGGCGGGGGTCATTGGTATTTAACCGTGTTACTAAAAAAGACGGCAAAGCCTTTGAGGTGGCGTTGGGCCTTTTGCATGTGCTTTAATATACTGTATCTGGTCTGAAAGCTTAGTTTTGGATGTTTAACACATTCACAAAATGAATTTTTGTGAGAGGAATGTGTGGTATTGTAAAAAAAAATGACAGCGGCAGCTAGTGTGAAAATTTGGTGTTGGTTAATTTCCGAGGCTTCCAACGGAGAGGATGTGCTGAGCTGGAGAGTTTTTGGAGGCAGAACAGGAGTTGGGAGAGACTAGCCTATCGATCCTGTTGACACGCTCCCCTTTGGGGAATGCAAATGTTTCTGTTCTTCACCACAAACACTCCAACCCTCCTGGTACTGGAACCCTAATTAACCAGGGATTTGAATACCGTGGCCTTTTGCTTTGACATTTTCATATTTCAGGAAGACATTGTTTAACACTTCCTCAAAAAAGACAACTCTCGTCTTTATTGGACGGTGAAAAGACAACACGGTTAACAGTTGAATTTATTGTACGTTTAAAAACCCCAGAACTGAAAACGCCTTCCCGTCGGTCCGGGGTAATTTTAGCCGCGCTGTCGTACCAATCCCCGCGTGGCTGCTTCATCTGTCTGGTCGTGAGCCGAAGGTGTGACAGCTGCTGTATGTTTTTGTCACTGCTAATCTAAACCTCACAACACATGTGTTTACCACGGCGCAGAGCGCGGAGCAGACCGATCCCCAGGTATCCAGCAGTCACTCAGGGAATCCACAGATCAGCCAGCGCGAGGAAGGTGGGAACTAGCAACCACTCAACAGCCACTCGCTTCTCCAGACAACCATCTGTAATGTTTAGAAAGGAAACGCTTTGAATAGGCTTCACGGCAGGAGTGATATCACCGAGTGCCATCTAGATGAAATGTGGTTGCTTTCAGATTAAAAGAAAAAAGCCTATGAATATTATAATTGTCTCGTCAATAGATTAAAGTATTCTTTCTACGGTGAAGAGGATTCAGAGGATTCAGAGGATTCAGAGGGCAGTATGAAGGACATTCATCACAGCCTGGCGTTCACATGTCTAAAGAGAACCGTAGGTATAACTGGTTTAGGTAGAGCAGAAACAATTAGTCAATTAATCAAGCAGGAAAATCTATTTTTTTAATATTTTGATGATGGAATAATCACTTTAGTTATTTGTTTTAAAACCAAAAATGGTTCCAGCTTCTCAAAAGTCAGGATTTGATAGTTGCTCTTCGACATCCACTGTAATAATCAGAGTATCTTCTGGGTTTGGACTGTTAGCTGGACAAAATAAGACATTTGAAGGCGTCACCCTGAACTGTGAGAAATTGTGACGGACATTTTCCAATATTTTCCTGATAGGCAAAGCGATTAATCAGGAAACTAATTAGCAGATGAATTGATAGTCGCTGCCCTAGACTTGTGATTATAGGAAACTACACAGTGAATGTCCGATTTAAAGGTCACGATTCAAAGACTTCTTCTTCCAGCGCGTCTGTCATTTGAAGAGTCATAAAAGCCTCATCATTACTGTGCTCTGATCAATTAACCTGTATTCAGGTCAGGCAGCCCACATGACCTACAGCAGGAAGAGAAGACACATGCTCATAACAGGAACCAGTTCAGGTGCATGGGGATGCAAGCGTTTCTATAAATGTGTAGATAGCTGTTTGCTTTCATGGCCCCAAGTAGAACTAATGCAGACTGCAGCAAATGTCAGTTTACGCCTTACTGTTAGTGTTACCGGTGAAACATTTACTGTTAGTGTTACCGGTGGAGCATATCTGTGTTTTCTAGGAAATTAAAGAAAAAAGTACTTTCAATTAAAATCAATAAATGTAGAACGCGGTGCATTGACTAAATATCAGCGACTCATATATACGAGGAGGCAGTGTGAATATTTCTCTGATCTTTTAATACCTGATAAAACAACTCCCGAGATGAAAAGTGGTGCTTTTCTAAGATAGTGAAGACGGCTCTGGAATCTTAAAGGCAACCGAATATGACTTGAATTTAATTAATGTTAAGATGAAATATTGCCCTGCGTTAGAGAATCACAGACGGGAGAGGAAAACATGGCGTTAGCATTTGTAACATCACCCACAGGTTTATGAGGAAATGTTCTAAAAACCTGGATTTGGATTTATCTGGCTGTTTTCATTATTGATCAGTTACTCTTCCGGTATTTGTTTTAGTGTATAAACTGACAAAAAATAGTGACAAATTGGCGTTTAAATTTCCCAGAGCCCAAGGTGACATCCTCAAATAGCTTATTTTTAAAGCCTAAAGGACTAATAAACGACGTGAACATGCAAAATACCAGCCTGCAAATATTACGCTGTATATCTAAGGCTTTTATTGTGAAGGGTAAGAATGGAAGGAGTGGATCTGGTCTGAGCTGCCTTAGGCGAGGTTTAAAGGAGCAATAAAGTTTGCCGTCCTGGTCCTCATGACAAATCATTAAATAACACTCAACAACAACAACAGTTCAAAAAAAAGTATTGACGTCCAAATCAATCACATGAGCAAAATGCCTCAATTTACAGTGATATTAATCAGAGAAAAACACATTTGAGAAGCTGGAATCACAAACTGTTTCCCATTTTGCTTGATAAAGGACAAACAATTGATGATTAAAATAGTTGCAGATGAATTTTCTGTCATTGGTGTAACTGATTAATCATTTCAGCCGTAGTTTACTGTAATCCTGACAGTTACTGGAAGTTCACAAATTTGCAGAAAGGAGGAAAACGCCTTGGTAGAGCTGAGAGAGGGACAGCCATGGTTGACTGAGATGATATTCGGGGCAGGAATCACCAAAGGTCCTATGATACGATATTATCGCGATACTTAAGTCACGATACGATCTTATTTTAAACATTTTGCGATATGCTGAATATTGCAATTTGTTACCTTTTTCAACTGCAGATTCTGCAGTTTGTCAACATCTCTTCTATCTCATAAGAAACCGTTTTCACTCTGTTCCTCAGTGTTTTCATTCACATATTGAGGTCAGAGGTCAATGGACCCCTTTGAAATTGGTTGGTACCAATTCCTTAGGATTTCTAGTTTCATATATTACCAGTATCTTCACTCTAGCTTTAACACCGTCAGATTGTAAAGAGTAGGGCTGCACCATTAATCAAATATTAATCACAATCACAATTTGGGCTTCCCACAATTAAATGAACATGATCGACTGCGATATTTTTTTTCTTATAATTTATTACCTAATTATTTGAATTGTGTGTTTTTATGCAAAGAGCCTTTATGGATGACAATAACAAAGTGAAAGGATCATTTTTAGACTTTTTGACGGTTGGAATGAAGCACAACATGGAAGTGAAAGCAGCGCTCTGTTTATTTAAATGTGAAATTGCAATAAGAATATTTTGTCCCTAAAATCTATTAATAATACTGATAAATAATCGGGATCTCAATATTGATAAAAAAAACTAATTATGATTCGCATTTTGGCCATAATGGTGTAGCCCTAGTTAAGAGCTTAATGGTTTATATAATAAAAGATTAATACTGGAAATACCACGTGAAATATCACGATACTCTGCTGTATACATTTTTCCCCTCCACCCCTAGATGATATAATCACGCTAACACACTTCATGATATCACCTTAAGGTAATAAATATGTTTAATATCCCCACTAGCATACATCAGAAGTGAAGCATTTGAGAGTCTAATACAAAAACTGCATCGACTTTCCTCAAGAGCATTTCTCCTTTTGAATGTGATCCGCATTCACTCCTGTGTTTTCTTGGGAGAGCATGTTTCAGGCCTTAAGAACTCCAACTGAATGCACTGGTACGTCGGCTTCACTCAGCTGTGGCTGAGTCGCTGCTTGATTAGAATCATTACCTTGAGTCTCAGCCACGTACTGCTCAACTGAATGCTGTTTTTCAGCCTTTGTTTGCTCCCGCTCTTCACTGCATTATATCTACACGTTCATTAGCCTTGGGATTGTTTCGCTGAAGTTTGACTACATGTAGGATGAAATCGATGCCGAGGTGGCTTCAGGAAGTTTGATGTGATATTTTATGGTTGAGTATCGATTGAGCTTATTGTTGATGTGACCAGAGCGGGATGCACTTTCATATCTTTAACAGACAACCGCCAGGCAGCCATGTATGGAAGCAAGGCCAGACAAGTGTGTGAATGCGGTGGAGCCACGGTCTGAGCAGATGTCCTCATTTGTCATGAGTTATATGTTGGCATAGATGATGGGGACCATAACGGCTACTTGTAATCCCTTTTGGCTAATTAGTGGCCGTCTTATTGTGACATGCCAATAGATTCCTTCCATCACATTACCTCTGAAGTGAATCAGCAGCAGCATGTTCTTATTGTTTGGACCACAATGCACCTCTGTATTTAAAGAGAGGGGAAGAAGTGCCACACTTACAATCAGAGATGTAGCTCCAGAGTTGACTAGAACACATGGTTAGATTTTATTCATTTTAACTAAATCATAAACTCGACTAAATGTACCGTTGGTCTTTGTATCCGTCTTGATTCAGGTCTTAGCTACATTAATCAGTGTGAACAGTTGGAAACCTACTGTAATTGTAGTCGCCCAAACAGTGGGGATGAGCGACGACGTCTTGGTGTGAAAAATGAATTATTTCATTTTCTTGATCTCACAGTTACACTTTACTTTAGCGTGCTATTTTTGGGCAGTGTAATGAAATTAAAACAAGACAGCGGGTAATGAATTCATCACGAGTCCTGGGAATACTCGCAGCTTCAGTGTGAAAAATATCAACTTAAATAAGTGTACATTTAATTTGAATTATAAAGGAAAAGGTAAATGAAGTGAATGTATTTATAAGAAAATGAAAGGATTCATATTGTTTCAGTTTTTCATTAGTTCTATTTAGGGCTGTCAAAGTTAACGCGATAATAACGTGTTTTTAATGTGTTTAATTTGTTTTAACACCATTCATTTCTTCAACACATTAACCCATCTATCTATCGGAGGTTGTAGCCGGTCTCAGTCAGACTAGCTTGTCGCAAGGGAAGTTAAATAACGCTCCGAACTTGGGCTAAATTTTGGTGAGGAAAAACTGGCATGGCCATTTTCAAAGGGATCCCTTGACCTCTGACCTCCAGATATGTGAATGAAAATGGGATCCCATTCAGTCATAGGCAGTCAGCACACTGACACACTGACAGCTGTTGTTGCTGTTGGGCTGCAGTTTGACATGTTCTGATTGGAGCATATTGTTTTATGCTAAATGCAGTACCTGTGAGGGTTTCTGGATCAATATCTGTTATTGATCTGTGTTGTTAATTGATTTCCAATAATAAATATATACATACATTTGCATAAAGCAGCATATTTGTCCACTCCCATGTTGATAAGAGGATTAAATCTCCCTTTAAGGTACATTTTGACAGCCCTAATTGTATTATATCATCAGAAGCTCCAGTGATATTATTTGTATGCCTCCACGCCGGTGACAGCCGCGCCCCGGAGGCATTATGTTTTCAGGTTGTCCGTCCTTTCGTCCATCCCATTCTCGTGAACGTGATATCTCAGAAACGTCTTGAGGGAATTTCTTGGCATTCAAATTTGGCACAAATGTTCACGTGGACTCAAGGATGAACGCATTTGATTCTGGTGGTCAAAGGTCAAGGTCATAAAACCTGTTTTTGGCCATAACTCAAGCATCCACATGCTAAATATGACAATTTGACACAAATGTCTAACAGGATCAAATGATGTAGGGAAGACGTTTTGGACAGACGTGGATGTAAAATGCAGCTTGACTGGCTGGCAGAGGCATACGACTGCGAGGCGGTAATTGTAGTTTGCACGTGTGATGCAGTGTAATATGAATGTTGAACTCTTCCGCTCTATCAGGTCCGTGTTGTTGATTCTTTAACAATGTTTGCATCTCTCATTTCCCGAGCCAAATTGTATTTACATCCTGGTCCTTGTAAAGTTCTTGAGACAGAAATAAAGAAGTGCATACAGTAAGTGAGGCTGCTAAAGAGGTATCAGTGCATTCGTCTTCATGGTTTTATTTACCATTTCTAAATCCAGCCTTCAAGTATTGATTAGAGTCCAACATCAGAAAGCATTTAAAGAGGAAGGTGGGAGGTCTGACTGCTTGTACGGCCCCGGGCAGGCATGAAGAGCCTGCTTGGAAGTGATGCATGCAAAGTCATGCAGTGGTATTATTTATGGCTAACGTTGACTCATTTGGCCGGTGAGCCTTTCCACCAGTACTCGGCTGATGTTTTCTACCAGAGCACATTTCCACAGGTATTTGAGTCCACATATTTCCCTTGAATTTTGCAGCTTTTTATTACATATTTTACAGCTGAAATCTCTTTCCAGCAGCTACAGCAGCACATATTTTCAGCCCGGGTGTCCCAAGATGAAATCAGCGGCTCGGCAGTATCGGTGTCACGCTCTACCTGTTGCGCTAGACGGACCCATTTACATTGCCAGTAATCAACCATCACCATTCATGAACACCAGTAATGCGCGGGGAGTGTAATGTATCCACCAGAGGCAGCTGAATTTATTTCAGAATCAATAACTAGACAATTCATGCAGGGCTGCACACCGGCGTGTCCTCAGGAATGACCTCACAAGCTCTTGGCACTTAAGCGATCCAATTGCCACATATTGAAAATTGAAAACCTCACTTTACACAGTAAATTTCCTTGACATTGTCAGAGCTGTTATGTACGGTCCTGCCACCATGTGCGGAGGAAAGGTCTGAGGATTGTTTATTGTAGTCTGGGAAGGGGAACAGGCTATAGCTGGTCTGGTAAAGAGGTCACCAGCCTTGAATTTGTTTAATCTTGTTAATGGTTTTCATCAAAGCCCCTGATGCATTCAATCAGAGAGCAGCGGCAGATCTTTAATGCACTTACTTCACTGGACCAGCGTTGTCCTAGAAGCACACTGACACAATTCAGATTTACTATAGAAGTTCACCGTTTGTGAGGAGCGGCCGTCTATTGTGTTCAGCCTGCATGTGAGTGTTGGACGTCGACGTCTCCACAGGAAGTCTTTCACTTTTAATTAATCAAAGAGTTAGTTTAAGGTCAAACAATAGAACAATACCAGCTTCTTCTGAATAGAGAATACATGCCAGGATATAAAGAAAGGCTGAATACACTGGAGACTTTCATCTAGACCTTTTCGCCCACATGCTCTGTAACAGTCACTTGATGCACCGTGTTTCTGGCTTATTCCTGCTAGTAAAAGGTTGAAGAACAGTGAAGAACGTGCGTCTGAACTGAGAGTGGGTTGAGAGTTGTTGACATATTTGGATTTGATTATAATGAGATGGCCTTATCCACTTTTTCTAAAGATATGTTTAAAGAAAAGACTGCAGAGTGTAGCATAAAGAGCACTGTGAGCGCGCCTCGGTTGGCCTTCCTCCTATTCTGCTCGCTTTGTTGTTCAAGTTCCCCAATGAAGCGCAAACAAACAGCCTTTCTGTTTGGGAGGAGGTCCGAGGCTGCAACGCGCACAGTGCATGAGTGTGTGTGTGCGTGCGTGTGTGTGCGTGCGTGTTATGGCAGTATTTTGGACTTATCTGAAAGTTGGGTTTCAGTTCCTGTCACTTCACTATTCCTCCTTGTCTCTGTGTCTCACTGTGAAGTTGTATTTTAGGGTTTTCAGCGCCCTGCATGGCGTTGACGAAAACATCTCAGCTCAGTGTGCAGTAGCACTTCCTGTCAATTAACATGATGACCAAAGAAACCAGACAGGCCTTGACATGCACACAGACCTGCTCATACCCACAGAAGAAAGAAATGAAAAACAGATTAAGACGAGCCGTCGTGGGCAATTTGAAAATTAGTTTTTTGTAATTTTGTAATTTAATTTTTATTTTTCATTTAGTTACTCTGGACTAATGGGCTTCATTTGACTTAATATGGATGCATTTCTTTGGCCCACGGGTGCTGATGTCCTGTTTGCTGAAAGTGCTTGTTTGCGTTTCGCTGTGTAGGCCTAAATATCTGCATAGGGATTGGAGTTGTTGCTTTATTATTTCTGAGCTTGATGTTTTTAGCCCCGAGGCTCGGCTCCCTCTGTTCCGTATCTTTGGCTGATCTTGGCAGTTCTCGTGTTCCTGAGGTCCTCGGCGTGACTCAAATCACTGCCGGGGATATCGAGCCACATCGCCCACTTCCCGAGGAACGAGAAACACATGCACACTCCAGATCATGCTCCATTTACCCCCTTTCTACGCTCGACCCACAACCTTGTTCTGCCACTGCGACTTGTGCTGGTAACCCACGTAAACCTCCACACACACACACACACACACACAGTCAGCTGTGTGCCATTTGAAATGAAATGAGCACATTTGAAATGTAGGTGTGTTTGTCATAAATACATGTGTTAGTGATTCGCCAACAACAGAAAGCCCAGCAGATGTTCTCACATTTGACAGACGCCATGCATTGTAGATGAGATTGCGCCCACAGCAGCTGTCTCTCTCAGTATGCACATTTGTTCCTCGTATACATGGCAATTTTGCATCAAGACTCTGCCCTTTATACGCTCACGATGCCGGTGAAAAAAAACCCACAGCTCACTTCTGTTTAGTACGGATTCAGACGGAATAATGTAAAAGTTGTTAAAACTGCAGTTTGTCTAATTAGTGAATTTAATGATATGCCTTCTCTCTCCCTCTAATTAAAGGACGAGCTGAGGAAACGGGTACGGTGACGTGAATGAGCTGTGCTTCCCTCTCCCCTCCATAACTACTGTCTGTGGCTGAATGAATGTAGCGGGCCAGTGCTGGAGGAGAATGTCAAAGATAACAACGCTGACTGACGTGTCGGAAAAGAATCGACTTTATTCAAACGTGCATTTTGGTGAAACACTTAATACAGCGTGCGCTCTTCAGGGAAGTTAGTGTTGTTTCCCATTCACACAGCATGCAGTGTCAGGACACGTTATTTATCGCTGACAGAGTGCAACTGAGCTCAGCTGACTTTCCCTTATTAAGCTTAAATAAACGGAACTTTTCTCTTTTATCATGGTTTTTAACAACACACAGTAACACCGGGGCTGCTGGGGGTTTGTTCCACTGCCTCTCGTCTTTCTCAGGTTACGGTTAACGGTTTATTAAAGACCCCAGTGAAATGAGAAAACGAAATGTTCCAGGTTTTTACCATGTGGCCCGGTGGTAATTGTTAATTCATCTCTAGTTATACGCCAAATGTGTGTCAAAAAGTATCCGGATATTTCTACATCAAATCCCCGGTGTTTTCTCTTCTGGAAAAGACTTGAAGTGACGAGCTAGCCACACCGCTCATATCAAACCGCATTTCACCGTTTGTGGATGGCAGCAGCTAACCGAATAAGAAGAGATAGGCAGAGAGGTGTGTTTGGATGTGAGAGGGCAAACACGTTGATTTCATTTCCAGAGCGATGTGGCTGAGGTCCGATTCCTTCAGAGGGAAACCTTTCCACCGGCTCTGTGTCACTGTAGCTCGGGCGATACATACAGATGAACGTCTGACGGATGATGCAAGATGACCGGCGGAGTTTTGCCGGCGGGTGAGGAGGGATTGTGCGTAACACAACCTCTCTCTATCATTCCTTCAATCGCCTTTCTGAAAAGGTCGACGTTGTGATATTTAGGCGTATCTAAATACCTGTTGATAGCAAAGAAATAGGGCTGTCTAAGTTAACGCAAATTTGTTTTAACACCACTAATTTCTTTAACACAACTTGTGATTTTTAGGTTAAGGTACTTTTTGAACAGATAAAAAATGTGTGATTAATCATGATTAACTATGGACAATCATGTGATTAATTGTGATTAAATATTGGAATTGATTGACAGCCCTGGGTTTAAAGTAGGTGTGTTTCACCTTCTTTTCTTTGGAGCATGAATCTCTGCAAACCGTCGGCTCGTTGGTTTGTGTACGACACACAGAGCTGGCCGTAAACAGGAAGAGGCTGTGTGTCGCAAACTGCTGTAGAAACCTCTATAGAGACGCATATTCCAAATGCGCTGTATACATGTCCAAAGAATGCTCCTAAAACCGCAATAATATCAGCATATCCCACACATCTTAATCATAAAAGGATCCATTCGGAATAAGATCTGATTCAGAATATGCTGTTTTTATATGACCCTTATCAAATCCAGAATATTGTGATACTTTGAATACTAGTGGTATATTAGTGTGCATGCATGAATACTATATGTTTTTTTAGGGTCAACAAATCCCAACACCTAAACCAACGATGAATTAATCCTACTAATAAGTGTTGTCTGAAGTCTCCAAAGCGTATTCCTCTGAGCCAGATCCAAAAGACGTCTATGAGCCACACTCATTGTTTCTCCGTGACGTGTTCCTTCATTACCGTTAATGTAGTGCGCTGTAGTTTATTCTGAGGCAATCCCACATCCACCATCCTGCTTCAGTAATTACTCAGTCACACGCATGCAGCTGAAAATAGTCCCCAACAAACAGACGACTCACTCTGTTGAGTAATGTTTGTTAAAAACTACAGCGCCCAGCTGTTTCAGGAATATTCAGCTTTGTTAAGAAAAAATGAAAGTATACGTTCACGACCTGTTTAAAAACCCAATCTGTCTCCAGTAGGGGACGTATGGAGAGACGGACTAATGCGTCGTTGGTTTTGGTCTTTTTGGAGGA
>CAKALG010047655.1:0-11371 GCA_916700815.1 Helicolenus hilgendorfi
AGACTAGAGACCTAGAGCATTCAGAGGATGGATGGATCAGACTAGAGACCTAGAGCATTCAGAGGACGGATGGATCAGACTAGAGACCTAGAGCATTCAGAGGATGGATGGATCAAACTAGAGACCTAGAGCATTCAGAGGATGGATGGATCAAACTAGAGACCTAGAGCATTCAGAGGATGGATGGATCAAACTAGAGACCTAGAGCATTCAGAGGATGGATGGATCAGACTAGAGACCTAGAGCATTCAGAGGATGGATGGATCAGACTAGAGACCTAGAGCATTCAGAGGATGGATGGATCAGACTAGAGACCTAGAGCATTCAGAGGATGGATGGATCAAACTAGAGACCTAGAGCATTCAAAGGATGGATGGATCAGACTAGAGACCTAGAGCATTCAGAGGACGGATGGCTTTCCTAGCTAGATTGACAATAACGGGGTTTCTGAGCAGTTTACACAACAGAAGCCATCCAATCGCCAAAAAATGCTAATTCTTGCAGAAATCTCCAAATGTGGTTATTGATCTTTTTTTCATCAATTCTCGAGTGGTAAAAAATGGTTTAAATCTGACATATTTCCAAAAAAAAGTTAGAAAAATGGCCGACAAAAGGCAGAAGAAAAGTGAAAGAAAAGTCCAACATACGTCCTAAAACAGGCCAAAGAAAGGCCTCAAGAAGTCTGAAAAATATCAGAAGAATATCCAAAAAGAGTCAGAAAAAAAGGAAAAAAAGGCAGAAAAAAGGCAAAACAAAAGTAAGAAAAATATAGGAAAAATATCCAAAAAGTGTCAGAAAAAAAGGCTAAAAATGTCCAAAAAAAAGGCAAAAAAATCTAAGAAAAAAAGGCCAGAAAATATTCAAAAAGTATCTGAAAAAAGTGAAAAACATGTCTAAAAGAAGTCAGAAAAACGTCAGAAAAAAAGGCCAAAGAAAGGCAGAAGAAAAGTCCGACGTGTTTGAAAATTTGTCAGAAAAATGGTTAAATTTAGTAACAAATCTATGGAACAAACAAAACGGCATCAACCCAAAAATTGCTGCAGCAGCTTATGAGACATAATAGAGCATGGGGATGACCATCATATACTGTTCTAAACACAATAGAGCAACTTGACACACCACTTCTATGTGACGTCTACTGTTGACCTGCTATCTCCCCCTGAAGACCCCTGGACCTCCTAAAGGAGACTAAATCGTCTGTGTCGTAGGCAGCAGCAGACGTGTTATGTTATTCAGCGTGAAACACGGAGGCAGGTGTGAAATGCTATCAAGTGTTCTGCTCTTCCCCCCCCGCAGCACCGTTAACTGGACAGTGCCTTTTCTCAGCTGTTTGGCGATCGCTGCCTTGAGTTCGGCCACGGTTCTTCTCTACCTCATCCCTCTTCGGTACCTCGTGCTGGCGTGGGGTGAGTTCCCCACTTTTCTACTCCCGGCGACGCCGCAACAACGCAGAATAAACTCACGACTGCTTTTTCATTTTTCTTCCGCAGGTGTGAATAAGTTCACCAAGAAGCTGCGTGATCCGTACATGATCGACAACAACGAGCTCCTGGACTTCCTGTCCAGAGTTCCCTCCGATGTTCAAGTGGTGGGTAACTCAGAGAGCGCAGCAGCATTAGGAGCTTCGTGAATAAGATCAGTTCACATCTTTATTTTCCCACAAGAGGAAATCCTTTTTGAAACATAAACATGAAACATAAAGTCAGTCTAAACACGCTAACACAGCTGGAGACGTTAAAGGAGCTGTACTGTGTACGCAATTCAGAATAAGACAAAGGGTGGGAGTGATAAAAACAACAAACGCTGAAACACAAATAATAAAGATAAGAAAAACACAAAGTGAAAAACACAAAGTGAAAAACACAAAGTGCTGCTAAATGTAGTGTTTTTGAGCTTGACTCATAACTAGGGCTGTCGATCAATTAAAATATCGTATCGCAAATCAATCACACATTTTTTTTATCTGTTCAAAATGCACCTTAAAGGGAGATTTGTCAAGTATTTAATATTCTTATCAACATGGGAGTGGACAAATATGCTGCTTTATGCATAAATGTGTGTATATATTTATTATAGTAAATCAATTAACAACACAAAACAATGACAGATGGATTCTTCTTCTGGTTTTCTAGTTTCAGATGATACCAGTTTCTTGAGTCTAGCTTTAAAAACCGAGCCGCTACAACCTAAAAATCACCAGTTGCATTAAAGAAATGAGTGGCGCTTAACGAGTTATTATCGCGTTAACTCTGACAGCCCTAATTACTATATGAGTGTTCTTAAGCCAACAATATGGCGTCTGTGAGCATTTAAACTTTGCAGTAGTGCAGCCCAAAACAAAACTGTCATAACTATGGATGCTAATTTTTAAAAATGTTCTTCACCGATAACCGACCCTCGTTAACCAATTATTAACCGCTAACCGACAAGCTTTTCTCCTTCAGGTGACGAGTTTTTCTCAGCTTTTCAATTAATTATTAACATTTCTTTTAACCGTTTTAACCGATAGCGTTAATCGGTTAAAATGCTCAACGTCGGTTAAACGGTTAATTATTAACATCATAACAACTTAAAATGCTTTTTGAAGTGGAGAAGAGCGTTTGTGAACTACACATTCATGCTGCAGGTGTTCAGTTCTGTCATCGTACTTTAATCTGTTTGTGTGTGTGTGTGTGTGTGTGTGTGTGTGTGTGTGTGTGCGTGTGTGCGTGTTGACGGACAGATGCATTACCGTGAGCTGAAGGTCGACCCCGGACAGAGTCCCAACAAACGCAGGAGGACAAACCCGAGTTAGCGTCTCCCCGTCAGTCCTCTCTCTCTCTCTCTCTCTCTCTCTCTCTCTCTCTCTCTCTCTCTCTCTCTCTTTCTCTCTCTCCTGTAAACACTGTAAACTACCTTATTTATATATTTCTTGTATATTTTGATTATTATGAAGAAGTTGTAACTGTTGAGTTGTCTTTTGTTTTGTTACTGTGGAAAGATTTATTTTCTAAATCCTGTAAAGAAATGCTGTTAATGTTTTTTTTTTTATTTCTTGTAAAAACACAGAATGAACATATATAATAATGTATATTATGAATGTATGTATGCATGTATGAAGGCGCTGTTGCTGCTGCATGGACTGGTTTTTTTATTTTATTTCCGAGTTTTGAGCTCGATGTGTTGGTCGTTTCTGATGTTACTTTAAAGATAGAGGTGCATGTTATTGCTGTTCACCGTTACTTCATGTATGACAGTATTTATATACACTCAGTAAGTAATACCTCGTATGAACATGTTCAATTTACAAACTCTTCCTTTATGTGCTCAGTAAAAAAAAGGGATGCTACGACAGCGTATTTGAGCCATTTTAGGTAAAAGAAAATAATATCCAGAGAAAAAAACAAAACAGAATTTCTGAGATTAAATTCACAAATTTGCAGGAGAAAAATCTCAGAAATTATCTGAGATTAAACTAATTTAGCCTAACGTCCTAACGTATTTTCTCCATCCTAACGTAGTATTCTCATGGTAAATTTGTGAGACTTTTTACTTGTAAATTTACGACTTTAATCTTGGTGAATATCTGAATTTTTTCAAGTAAATTTAGGACTTTCATCTCAGAAGATTTCTGAGAATACTAAAAAGAAATTCTCATAAATTTGTGATTTTTTTCCCGTAGATTTGCAACTATAAAATCTCAGAGAATATTCAAGTTTTTTCTTGTAAATTTGTAAATGTATTTCTTGTAAATTTATGACTTTAATCTCAAAGAATTTCTGAGAATATTCAAGTTTTTTTCACGTAAATTTTAATATTTTTTTCTTTAAATTTTACGACTTTAATCTCAGTGAATATCCGAGTTTTTTCACGTAAATTTAGAACTTTAATCTCAGAGAATTTCTGAAAATACTAGAAAACAATTTTGTTTTAGATTTGCAACTATAAAATTTCAGAATATTCAAGTTTCTTCTTACAAATTTGAGTTTTTTTCTCCAAAATGTATGACTTTACTCTCAAAGAATTTCAGAGAATATTCAAGTTTTTTTCTCATATATTTGTAATACTTTTTCTCGTAGATTTAGGACTATAAAATCTCAGAGAATATCCGAATTTTTTCTCATAAATTTGATGGGGTTTTTTCTCGCAAATTTATGACTTTAATCTCAGAGAAGTTTTGAGAATATCAACATTTTTTATCGTAAATTTGAGGTATGTGCAACTTAAATCCCCTACAATTTCTAAGTTTTTTTTCTCGTAAATTTATTACTATAATGTCAGAATTTTTTAATTTCTAAGTTTTTTCCCTCGGAAATTTACGACTTCAGTCTCAGAGAATTTCTGAAAATATATATATTTTTTTTCTAGTAAATTTGTCATATTTTTTTTCTGGTAAATTTACCACTTTAATCTCAGAGCCTATCCCAAGTTTTTCTCGTAATTCTAAAACTATAAAATCTCAGACAATATCCGAGTTATTTCTCGTAAATTTACGACTTAAATCTCGTAATTTCTGATTTATTTATTTTTTTCTCTGAATAATACCCCCTTCCCTCCATATTTTTAATTTATTTTGACCTACAATGGCCCTGATTCGCCGTCGTAGGGAAGAACGTGCTACAACGGCATCTCAAAGTTTTTATATTTTAACTTAATTTCCTTTAATATGATTTTGCAGTTAAAGGGCCATTCCACCATTTTTTTTTTGCACATAGAGTTGAGTTCAGACGTTATACTCCTCCTATGAAAATGTCTTCCGTGCATCTGGCTGCAGGCCAGTGGTGAAAAGTAACTAAGTACATTTACTCAAGCACTGTGCTGTACTTAAGTGCAGTTTTGAGGTACTTAAATACTCGAGTATTTCCATTTATCTTCTACTGCTATGCTTCTACTCTACTACATCTCAGATGTAATGCATGAGTAATAATAATCGAATGATATAATATATAGTAGTATATAACATTCACAGGGGACCTTTTTTATACTTTTAATACTTTAACTCTGATAATACTTTTATTTACACTTCCACACAGGACTTTTACTTGTAACAGTGTGGTATTGTAAAGGATCTGAATAATTCCTCCACCACTGTCTTTACTCGGTTTGCACATTTAATCAGCAATATCACTTTACTGGTTTACTCATATATCGTCCCAAAAGTATTCACACAAGTATTCATACACCCAAAACTAATGACATTTTTCTGTGTTTACTATTGGCAATTTTAGGTTTCTGAAAACAAGCAGCTATATGTGTTTTTAATTTCATTATGGCAGGAAAAAAAAATGTGTGTGTTGTATTTCACTATGTTTCCTTGTTTGTGAGGTATCTTAATTCTTCCATAAAATGAAATAATATGAACGTTCATATTCTGTATTTTTCCAGGAAATATCTCAGTCTGAAGATACAGAACTGACTTTTTGTGTCAGTTTATTTTACCTTGAATTATAATTCTCACTTCTTCTTATTTCAGTTTTTCTATCTTCCTGCTGTTTTTTTTTTTTTTTTTAATGTCACTGTTCTGCCGTTTAATATCGCCGGAGTATTTCGAATGTGATTTCCTGCATGTCTGGTGTGAACTGTCATTTTGTGTGTGTCGGAGTGGTTTTGCATGACTGAACATAAACGATATGCAAAGAGCATTTATGGATACTGAATGTGAAGTTCATCTAACGTGTGACGTCCAGATCCACCTGAGATCTCTCTCCACCACTGATTCATCACTTCTGTCATTTTGCACATAAATCTGTTTTCCTGTTGCATGATATGGAGGACAGAACCTGCCAAAATCAAAAATCAATCAATCAATAAATACATGACTCAATAAATTAACATATGTCATTAAATGTAGCAAAAATATTATTAAAAATAAATGTAGCCATTAATTAATTGATAACATGTGATGTGACATAAATTGATGTTGCAGTTTTAATTTATTTATTTTTATTAATTTTTAAATGTATTTATTTATCTACTATTGCATTTATTTGTTTTTTGCATTTTTTGTCTTTTGCATTTTTTGTCTCGTTTGCATAATGAGACAAAAATGCATAAAGATGTGTAAATAAATGTATAAAGGAAATAATATAAAAATAAATAAGATTGGGGAAATAATAAAGGGGTGAAATGCAAAGGGGAAATTGTGCAGAAATAAATAATTGAATAAATAAATACATGCATTAAAGAATAAATATAAAATAAAATAAATAAATACAAAAATATGACTAATAAAAAATGCATATGTATAAATAATTTATAAATACATAAAAGGGAAAATTAAACAGAAGAGTAAATACATAATATTTGTATTAATATAAATATTAATAAATGAATCCAATTGAAATAGAAATATCAATTTATGTCACATTTTATCAATTACTTAATGGCTGCATTAATTGTTAATATTATTTTTGCTACACTTAATGACATTTATTTATTCATTTATTTTTGATGTTGGCAGGTTATGTCTTCCATAGCATCCTGGCTATTCGCTGCAGAGACTGTAATGAAGTCTGGAGCGACTGTAACGACTGTGTAGTGTTTGTCTGAGAAAATATATTTCTACACAGATCCACGTGGCTTTCTGTTTGATATTATTATATAAAAGTGAAGTTAAGTATATTTTCAGTGGTAGAATCTACTGTAAGAAAGTAAATACAGTATATTTATTTGCCAGTTTCTCTCTCGTATCTTTAACTTCTTCTTATTGAATTCTCAGATTAATTCTCATAATGCCAGACAGGTTGACCATCGTCTTCATACTATCAATAGCATCAATATTCATGGGTTTTATCATGAGTCTGCTCATTTGGTGCTCCACCTCTTCTGTTCACTGTTTTGTTTTTCTCATTCTCACTTATTTTCTCTGTTTTTCTAAATCATGTTTTATTTATTAATGATAGTAATAATAATAATACACTTTTTAGTATACAGCACTTGAGCATAAATGTATGGAAGACATAACCTGCCAAAGTAAAAGATAAACGAATAAATAAACTTAAAAAAATAAATGAAAAAAATAATAATATTCCCTTGTGTATTTACTCTTCTGTTTAATTTCCCCTTTTATTTAGTTTTCTTACATTTTAAATGTATTTATTCATTTTTGCTTTTATTTACTTATTTTTTATTTATTGTATATCTATTTTTAAATTTATTTATTTACTTTTGTATTTTCTTTTCACGTTTCTTTTTACATTTCTTTATATATTCCTGCCTCATTATGCAAGTTAACATCTATATTTATTTTTCATATTATTTTTGATACATTTAATGACATATTTATTTATTTATTTAAGGAGTCCTTTATCTATTTATTTATTTTTGATGTTGGCAGGTTATGTCTTCCATAGCATCCTGGCTATTCGCTGCAGAGACTGTAATGAAGTCTGGAGCGACTGTAACGACTGTGTAGTGTTTGTCTGAGAAAATATATTTCTACACAGATCCACGTGGCTTTCTGTTTGATATTATTATATAAAAGTGAAGTTAAGTATATTTTCAGTGGTAGAATCTACTGTAAGAAAGTAAATACAGTATATTTATTTGCCAGTTTCTCTCTCGTATCTTTAACTTCTTCTTATTGAATTCTCAGATTAATTCTCATAATGCCAGACAGGTTGACCATCGTCTTCATACTATCAATAGCATCAATATTCATGGGTTTTATCACAGCAAATATTGTCTTACACATGTTGAGTGCACTGGCGTGTTCAGGGAGCGGCCTTGGGTGGCACAGGCCACCCCTGAAATCTGATTGGCCACCCCAAGTGCCACCCCAATATGTTAAAATCTGATTGGCTATAGTCCAGTCAGAGGCGGGCCACGGCACTGAATGTAAACTACTCATGTTTAGAGTTGCAGTTCCTTCTCAAACCTGAGGGGCAGTGATGCGCTAAAGTAGTATGTAGCCTGCAAAAAAATGCGCGAAGAAGAAGAAGTTTGAGCGGGAGAACCTAAAGGTAAACAAACTGTCAGTCTATCGAAGCAACACGTCTCTGGAGCGTCCTGAAAGATGTGAGTACATTTTACTACACTTACTGTGCCTGTAGTTAAAAGCTGTAACGGTAATAAGCTAAACATTCACCCTGTCTTGTTTTATTTCTTTTTATTGTAATTGGCACAAGGCTGTCATCATCTCATCTCATTAGCAAACACTATTTTGACTGTCAACGATGCTAAAGCTAACATTTAGCTGTTCTCTACTGTGTAACATTGTTATGTTAGACCTTATAACATCAATTACATTTCGTTTTCATTCGTGTGTATGCACAATTATCTATTGTACAACATATAAGAATGTCGTGCATTATGGGACTATTACAGTATGAAAAGAAATCAGAATATAAAAGGATTTCTTCAAAAGAAAGAAATCCAAAATGAGTTTTGTCAAGTAAATGTTTAACCCAAACAGGCTTATTTATTGTAATTTTGTTGGCACTTCATACAGAAAGTGCATTGTCTTTTTTGTATGTACTGTATATCATACCTTGGAAGGTTGTTTTGAGGTTAGAATAAAGTATGGTAGTTTTCAATCACATTTGTATGTTGCCTTTTCCTGAATAATAATAATAATAATAATAAGTTTATTTGTATAGCACTTTTCAAGCATGAAGCACAAAGTGCTTTCCAAGGCAATTCATATTATATACAACACAATACACTGAAACATAAGTAGTTAAAATAAAAAACAATAGAAAAGAAACAAGCATATACATATTCGTACAGTTACATATGCACATATATATACATGTGCACACAAGCATACAAAAGACTAAAATGCATCTGACTGAAAAGCAATTTTATAAAAGTGGGTTTTTAGACGGGATTTAAAAATTGTGACCGAATCTGCTGTTCTAATATTAATTGGAAGACTGTTCCAGAGACGGGGAGCCACTACTGCGAAAGCACGATCGCCTTTAGTTTTCAACCAGGTCTTTGGGACTGTTCAAAGACCTAGATTTGCTGACCTGAGGGACCTGGTTGGGCGGTATGGTGTGAGGAGCTCAGTGACATACTCCGGTGCTAGGTCGTGCAGAGCTTTATATGCCATTAAAAGCACTTTAAAATCAATTCTAAAAGACACTGGGAGCCAATGTAGTGAAGCCAGAGTTGGTGTGATGTGAGAGCAGCGTTTGGTTTTGGTCAGCAGTCTAGCAGCCGAGTTTTGTACTATTTGGAGCCGCTCAATTGCTCGACTATTTAGACAGGTGTACAAGGCATTACAATAATCAAGACAATGTGAATGTTGTGACTAGTAGGTCTATTCTTGCTTGCAGTGTTAGTAAGTGAAGTAGATATGGGTTGTGGAGACAAAAATGGTAAATTAATGCTATGCCGACACCTGGGTGTGGGTGTGTATTTTCTTGTGTGTGTGTGTGTGTGTGTGTGTGTCTGTGTGCGTGCATACGTGAGTGTATGTGTCTGTGCGCAGGCGCTCTTGCTCACACTTCATGCCACCCCTGCATAAGTCAGTGCCCTACTGGTGCCACCCCTATCAAAAATGTCTAGACACGCCCCTGGTTGAGTGACAGCCCCCTCATTTGCATAATGAGGCATAAATATAAAAAGAAAAAGAATATAGAAATAAATAACTTTGGGGGAATAAAAATGGGGTGAAATGCAAAGGGAAAAATTGGCATAAATAAATAAATGCATTAATACAATTAAAAAAATAGATATAAAATAATTGAAAATAAATGATGATTAAATAAATGCAAAAATAAATAAATGATGAACAATTATTATAAATAAAAAAGGGAAAATTAAACAAGAGTAAATAAATAAGAGAAATAATATGAAGATAAATAAATAAAGAAGCCTATTAAAACACAAATGTCAATTCATGTCACATTTGATGAATTATTAATGGCTACATTATTTTTGTTATATTTATTTATATCTATCAATAGCATCAATATTCATGGGTTTTATCACTGTTATGATTTCTTTGTCTTACTTCTATTTGAGGGGATGATCATGCGTGCAAGTTTTTTTAACTACAGTTCCCATAATGCTTTGGGGTGGTGAACAGGAATGTTGCCATGCGTCAGTCAGTTAGCGGTGGACTACAACTCTTTTTAGCCTTTATTTGTTTACATTTAGTCAAACTGTCTCCATTAAAAGTATGCCGAATTATATCTTAGTAGTTCCTGTTAGCAGTGTACTCATGGATGTACAGACAACTATCACTGGATTACTGTGATACTGAAGAAAAGTTAAAAACGGGACTATTCTCAGGCGAGTTCTGCAGCTACGAGGAGTCTCTGCTTTCTAAGAGGATTTATGGACGTTTATTCACGATGGACATCAGAGAGAAAGAAGTGTAAGTCACAATGAATTCATCACATTTACTTAACGATGTCTAGTTAATTCTGGAGGATGTATAATCATTTTTTATTCATGTATTATTTTAATATTTACATCATTATTGTCTGCTCATTTGGTGCTCCAACTGTTCACTGTTTTGTTTTTCTCATTCTCACTTATTTTCTGTTTTTCTAAATAATGTTATATTAATAATAATAAACTTTATTTATACAGCACCTTTCATACATAAAAGTATGGAGGACAGAACCTGCCATAATAAGAAATAAATTAATTAAATTTAGAAAAAATATTGTGGAGCCATTAATTAATTGATAAAATGTGACAAATTGATATTTCTGTTTTAATTTGCTTCTTCATTTATTTATATTTGTATTAATTCCCTTATTTATTAACTCTTCTGTTTAATTTTCCCTTTTATTTATTTATGTATTTATTTGAATACATTTGAAGTTTATTCATTTTTGCATTTATTTATGTGCTTTATTTGTTTTATGTTCATTTGTAAATTCATTTATTTATTTATTAATTCACGATTTTTCCTTTGCATTTCACCTCTTATTTATTTCCCCAAACTTATTTATTCTTGTACTTTTTTTTCTTTACACATTTCTTTTTACATTTCTTTATGCAAATGAGGGTTTATGATGATTTATTTATCAAGTCATTTATTTTATTTTATTTCTTTTTTATTTTGGCAGGTTCTGTCCTCCATAAAAATTTAGCTCAAAATGCCTTCCAAAAGAAATTAAATAAATAATTATTAAATTATTAGTTAAGTATGTTTTAAACCATTTTCCTCTTAAATTGATCTTCCGGTTTGATGCTGTTGCATATATATGTGCAAACAAATTGAAATAAAGTATGTTATACAAGGACTGTACTCAAGTATGTACAGTTTTGAGTTACTTACTTGTACTTTAAAATTTAATTGAATTTTTCTTGTAAATTTATGAATTTGTTCTCGTATACTTACGACTATAAAATCTCAGAGAATATCAGAGTAAATAAATGTTTTTTTACTCGAAATTCATGACTTCAATCTCAGAGAATTTCTGAGAATATT
>CAKALG010047657.1:0-22845 GCA_916700815.1 Helicolenus hilgendorfi
CCATCTCTGCTGAAGAAAAGCACTCGGTGTGTCTCAGAGACATTCAAAGCAGGGCTCAGGCCTCTCGCAGCGTTTGCCAATCTAGCACTTCAGGGTATGGAGAGAGGTAGCTTCATTTGCAGCCAAGAGGAGATCGCTGCGTGTGGCCTGACAGAGGAGGACCTGACCCTGGGCTTTCTTAGACCTGTAAATGAGAATGATGCAAGTGGAAGCCCTGCTACATTTGAAATCCTCCATATCACCCTCCAATCTTTCCTGGCGGCGTTTGCTCTAGTGTTGGATGAGCAGGCTGCTGCCAGCTCCATCCTCAAGTTCTTCGCTGAGTGCAGCAGGAAAAGAGAATCAATGTGTCTGCCGTTTGACTTCTGCATCAGTGGCTCCTCAAAGTCCAGTGAAAAGACGCCATTTGCAACTAATGAACACCTTCAGTTCACCAATCTGTTCTTGAGTGGACTGCTGTCCAAGGCTCACACCGGCCTGATGGAGCATTTGGTATCTCCTGTGTTATTAAAGAAAAAACGGGCCTTACTAAAATCCTACCTTTCCACCAGTGTAAAGTCCCATCTCCATGGCTTACCCCACTACAACAGTGACATTGGCAGGATCGTTCATGTTTTGCCCAACTTCCTGTGGATGCTGAGGTGCATCTTTGAGACAGGGAGCAAAGACATCGCTCAGATGACAGCGAAAGGCATCACAGCTGGCATCATCAAGCTGGGTTACTGTAACGTGTACTCAGGTGACTGCACCGCCCTGAACTTTGTACTGCAGCACCGTCAGAAGTTCCTGGGCCTTGACATGGACAACAACAACATCAGTGACTATGGGGTGAAGCAGCTGAAGCCCTCCTTTTGTAAGATGACAATAGTGAGGTAAAAAATATAAACATGTTCTAAATACCTTCTAATTTTCATTGAGGGATATTCAGACTGATGTTATAACTCATCTAACCAAGCACTAATCAAACTGCTTGTCCTCAGATTGAGTGTCAATCACCTGTCAGACAGCAGCATTGAGGTTCTTGCAGAGGAGCTGTGTAAGCACAAAGTTGTGGAGTTCTTGGGGTGAGTAAATTTGGCAATTGTTCCAAGATACGTATGTACCAGACCAGCGGTGGAAGAAGTATTCAGATTGTTTACTTAAGTGAACCAATACAACAACCTAAAAATAAATGTTCACCTCACCTTACAAGTTCTGCATTGGATTGGCCTTCAGTCATAGACATCTGAAAAGTGCCCCCTGGTTTCTAATTGGTCACAAGACAATAAAGTTGGGAACCAGTCGTTTCATTTTTAAAAATCCCATCTGAAAAGTAACTAGCAACTGTAGCTGTGAAATACATTTAATGGTGTAAAAACATCAATATTTCCCTCTTAATGTGGTGGAGTAGGAAACAAGAAGTAGCATTAATTGAAATGCTCAAGTAAAGTATAAGTAATTGTTCTTTAATACAGTACTTGAGTGAATGTAGGTCCACTCAGTAGCTGTTGTGGAGCTTTCAATCGTCCAGTTGGAGTTTGCCAAGTCTGAGTTTTCCCACTTGTCATGGAATTATAGATCAAATTTGAATTTTTCTGAGCAGATTTCGTCTATGATGACTTATATTGTTGATTGAAAGGTCATTCTTGACTTTGGAAAAACAGCTTTTCCCTAAATGTTCTGGTCATAGTTTTACATAACATTCATGTTCTACATGACATGAAAAGTTTATTCATATCCATCTAGACTAGGTTTTTTGTTAAACAATTGCTTTCAGTTGCTGTGGAGTATTTGATGTTTGTGGAAGACACTTAAGTTACCTGCTAATACACACTGTCAGTGTACAGACTATAGCCCTGCATGCTAACAGGAGTATTCCGTTTAGAACTACAAAAACGCTGTGGCTTGCTCTGCTGCTTCCTGCACGAGTAATTTAGTCGTGTGCTTGGTTCGTGGTTTTCAAAGGAAGTTAATGAGGGGTGGAGCAAATATTTGCAGATTTGTGTGCCCCGAGCTTTTAGTAGCAGCAGCACGAAGTTGCAGTGCAGGTGGAATCTGCAATTTTGAATTGCAAGAAAAAGGAACCAGTGGGTAAAAGGGGAGTGTACTATATTTCTAAATACTGTTTTGTTCAAAGCTACATTTTGATCTCTTGAGTACATGATTATATTTTTGGCTATACAAACAAGTATTAGTGCTTCATAAAGTACAATTCTGCTTTTGTTTTTCTGAGAGTGAAACAGAATCTCGAGCCTTAATCTGTATTTTTATCCTCAGGCTTTACAACAATCACATCTCAGATCTTGGAGCCAAGCTAGTGGCTCAGATAATTGAGGAATGCCCAAAGCTGCGAGTCGTCAAGTATGTTTCTAACTTGTACCAATAAAGAATTAAAATATTATAATAATAATGATTATAATAACTGTAAAATTAATATTTTGTGGTTTCTTAAATTGATGTTGACATTGCTTTGTCCTTAGGATTGGTAAAAACAAGATCACTAGTGTTGGTGGGAGGTATTTGGCCAGCGCAATTCAGAGGAGCACTTCTATATTTGATGTTGGGTAAGACTTCACTGCTGTAAAACCTCTTTGCTGTTTTGGATTTACTTAATACAGGATGTTCGTATCCCGTTGGGCTCATTAAAGCTGTGGAGAGGCTCCGAGAGAGCATTAATGGACAAATGTTTCAGATGGTGACAGTATTAAATACTTGACAAATCTCCCTTTAAGGTACGTTTTGAACAGATAAAAAATGTGCGATTCATACGATTAATTGCGACTAAATATTTTAAATCGATTCACAGCCCCACTAATTTCTAAAAAAAAAAATCTCTTGGAGGATACTGCGGGTTTAAGTAAGACAGGCCCTTTGTGTTTGTATGCTTCCTGGTGCAGCTCAGATCATGACGGTTTTGATATCTTCGCTTGCAGAATGTGGGGGAACAGCATCGGCGACGAGGGAGCAGAAGCATTCGCAGAAGCTCTGAGGCACCACCCAAGCCTTACCAACCTCAGGTGAGAAGGCAGCTACCTACAAAGCCAATGAAAACCTGCTGATTTAAAAGCATTGATTAAATTGACTCATTTCTGTTTTTTCTGTGTTGTAGTCTCTCAGCCAATGACATCACATCTAAAGGTGGGAAGTGCCTGGCGGAAGCTCTGAAAGAGAACAGCATGCTCAGGATATTGTGGTAGGCAGGTCGCTCAGTTTGAGTGATTTCCACAGCTCTAACACAACTACTCTGTATAGAAGTACATGTCTGTTCTGTTGTAGGTTGGTGCAGAACGAGTTGACTGATGATGCAGCTCCACACTTGGCTGAGTTGGTGCAAGCGAACACAGGTTTAATCCACCTCTGGTAAAGAAAACACACATGCATAAACACACTGTATTTGCTCACACGATGTAAAGGCCTGTTGATTACCCTGGTCAGACATTGATTGTCAGAAAGTCACCTGCTTTGTATATATTTATGTCTGCAGGTTAATCAGCAACCAGTTCACCGTGGATGGGATTAAACATCTCGCTGATGCTCTTACTCACAACACAGCAGTCAAAGACATATGGTGAGGATCAGGTGTAATTCACAGTGACTTTCAGGCCTTTGTTTTCTCTAACGGCCTCCAAATGCTGTGGACCAACTGTTTAACACAGTTACATCTCATTGTCAATTGCAAACCAATGGGATATTATTATTTAAGGTAGGATAGCTGGTAGGCAAATGGGTCTGGATTTACAATTTTTTTTGTTTTATTGGTTGATAGATATTGGGCAGCTATAATCAATATTTTTATAATAGCAATGTATCAAGTGACAATGTGAAAGGTGTCTCTCGCAGAGATTAACCTACAGAGACTTATGAGCTGAATCTGCAGCTCCCCTCATCTTTACAGAGCTTCATAGTGAGTTTCAGCTCATTGTTCATCTGTACGGCCCACAATTTAACTGTTTAGGTTGACTATCACAGCTCTCATAGTGTCGTTTTCGGCCACAGCAGACGAGTGACGCAGAGATCCAAAAGTGGCTGATGGTGTGCCACTGTGGTTCCGCGGCACAAGTCGGTCCCTGGAATGGTATGCCGCTCCTGTTCCTCCACCATATATCGTTTCCTAGTGGCAGGTGCCACTTGAAAGTGGTAGGCCATTGTCAGACTGTCTTTATTAGCAACATAGCGCTGTAAATATAAATATATAAAGTAATTTGATACTTGCCGATGTACCCTGAGGTTAGAACTAGCCTCCTAGCCACTGTAGCCAGTCTGACTAAATTTAGAGCCAACTATCCAAATAATACTTGTATTATTTTTGGCATGTTTAATAATAACACGCTATCACACATAAATAAAACTCCACATCGTGGAACATTTACTAGGCATGCGTATGGCATATGTACCGGTTATGGCATATTAGCGGTCATCATTGTGGCATAAGCCACACAGATATGAAAGGCGTCGGGGTATTTTCTCACCATAATCTATTTTTGGATAGTCTGAAATGACAATGTGTGTGTTTTTATGTATTGATTACACCTGATAGTTTTACTGTAAATTACATTATTGGCTTGAGTCTGCAGAGGCAGGTTTACAGCCTGTCTGCCAGGAAGGGGGATCTACATTTATAAATTCACAGCATTTAGCTCCCTGCAGCGGCATATGTCGTTTTGTACCGACATAAATATGATTGGCATAAACATCGGGGTATATCCTTTATCTTAGTCTTATAGATAGATTATAGTTATAAAATACCCCAACCTCTATTATATTTATATTTATGGCGCTATGTTGTTAATAAAGACAGAAAAAATATCTGGAGCTTGTATGACAGTCTGACAGTGGCACTTTCAAGCAGCAACTGCCATTAGGAAAAGGTATTTGGTGGAGGAACACGAGCGGCTTACCACTCTGAACCACAGTAGCACACAATCGGTCACTTTTTGATCTCGGCACTACTGCAGCACACAGCTGTTTTCAGAGAAGAAACTCTAAAAACCCACTAAACAGCAGCAAACAGCAGACAGACACAGAGACCAGCTGGTGAACATAGTGGAGCATTTAGCAGCTAAAGAGACAGGTATTTCTCTCAGGAGTTGGTGGAGACCAAATAACAAGCTAAAAGAGAGAGAATATTGGATGTACATTCATGGCATGGACACAAACACAACTCAAGATGAATGATCATGGTTTGCTAGCAAGTTCAACATATCAACTTAAAAGGTAATATGTCAATGTTGCGTTTGCTCTGCCCCCAGGTGGTCAAACATCACAGGTTTAATTTATAATACAGTATATTACCATGGATAAAATCACAAGCTTTCTTTTATAAAGGATTTTGTAGAAACAACAACATCTACTGGTAAAAGGAGGATACCGAATTAGCCCTCTCTACCAGGTGATGTCACTCTCTACCTAGGTAATTAGTCTGTTTTGTCTGGGTATGTGCGGTCAGCCCTTCATGGTCAAGCTGTAGACTGAATTCATTTGAATGTATCTGAACCATACTCTATACTGTCTGTTAATTGAATATTAGTTACACGCTGTAGTAGATGTAGAAGTAATTAGGTAGACAAATCCCTCACAGCATCAGAGCCATTTCCATGTATTCTGTATATACTTTGAATGCATAAATGTGTTTTGAATGTGAATCAATGTCTGATGGTGTCTGATCATGTTCCTACAGTGTGAAAGGAAACCAGCTCTCTGATGAGGAAGAGAAACTGTTTGTGGCAGAGAAAAGGCTGCAGTTCCACTGACTGGGCACTCACGTGAGACGTGCATGTGCTAAGTATCATCTGTAGTGTGTGTGTGTGTTCACTGTATGCATGCACAGTGGTACAGTGTGCTGTATGATTTCACCTGGGTGCAACTGTTTGACTGTGGGCACAAAGTCTGATGATAGGCCTCTTCGTTGCCATTCTGTTGCTAGAGCAACAGCTTTGGTCCAAGTTTACTTCCTGGCAGCTACTGCATTAACAAACTACTTGCTAGAGGAAATACAAGTTTGGAAATACTGCATACGCATTATATCACTCATTGCTGATGAGACCATTTTTTTTTACTGAGGAAACTGTCTGTTTCATGTAGGAGATTTTTACCTGGCATTTCGACCAAATGTTTGACAGTTGACATGACTGTTAGGAAAAAAGGAAGTGCAAGCAATGATGAATAGGAGGAAAGCAAACCAATGACTTCCTTCTTCATGAACATTTGTATAGACTTCAGGTGCATGTTTTGATTTGTATGTATATATAAACAATAAGTATTCTATTTATTATTTTACTATTACTCATATTACAGTTAGTTTTCCACATAGCTAATGGAATGTGTTGACGTGTACTTCAATGTGAAAAGAGTGAATAATGTTTACTGTTTGTGCAAAGATATACAGATACCATTTACTACCTAGATCAGATACCCTTCTGAATGTTTCACTTGCATGACATTAGTGTATGAATTTCTCCTGATGGACTCTTGACAGTGATATCAACAAAATAAAAATCAACACAGAAATCTCTTTGCAGGAAAATTTGTCCTTTTCACAGTGCTGGTTGCAAATGCAAGTGCAAAATGAGTTTCGGCTGTGTGTTATCAGCATTGGGAAATAGGGGACTTTTCTTATTTGATATGATGTGAAGTCCTCTGTTGTCCTCCACAGAGAAAAGGTAATGTAATTATGAAGTTTATGCTTATGATAGACAGTTATGTCAAATGATTGATATCATGCGTTCAACAACTTGAACAGAAATTTGAGTTAACTTTGGAAGAACTTGATGTTAAATGTTTTCCTCTTAGTAAAAGAGCACAACTCTCTTTAATATATTTGATTAATAAACTTAATCTGTTGAACTCTGACAAGTGAAGTAGTTCACAGAGATCTTAAAAACCAAGTTTAATATTAACCTTGAAACTGTATTTTATTGGCAGCAATCTATTTGCACCAAATAGCATGACTATACACGGTTTAAAGTTTCCTGTGTTTGCTTTTCTATAAAACAAAAACTACACAAGATCTGAAATGACTGTTCTCACCAAACTGGAAGCCACACACGTTTAGCTTCAAACACTTATTCATCTGTGATGACGGCAGAATCCTTACATTTACATGCTGTGGCCAAAACTGTGGGTCTATAACTGATCTGACTTGACTTTCCAGCCCTGATACTCTTACATTCCTTGCTTCGATTTTGTTTGTTTTTTTATCTAGAAATCTGATATCTACAGTAGACGTAGTCCTTTTCGCGAGTGATAAAAAAAAGAAAATATTTTTGGTATTAAATTATACGCACACACACTCTGGTAAAAGTGGAACAAATTTTAATTATTTATATACTGCTTGGTAGCTTATAATAATAGGCTATATCATAATTTAGCCTAGGCCTATTAGTTGATTTATATTTTGTATTAATAATCTAAATCTGCAAGGTAACTCCAGGTGTAAAATAAATGTAGTGGAGTATAAAGTACAGTATTTTCTCTGAAATGTAGCAGAGCAGAACTGCATAGTTGCGAAAAATGAAAATACTTAATTAAAGTACAAGTAGGCCTATCTCAAAATTGTACTTTAGCACAGTACTTGAGAAAAGGTACTTTTCCATCTGTTTGCTTAGTTTATCCTTTAATATTCTGTCTAATCGTATATGCCTTGTTTTATTCTTTGCCTTAATGTTTGCAAATTAATCTCTTTGAAATAAAAATACTTAAAAACATTCTCATATCCTTCCCTGCTTGAACACATACAGATGCACACATGTTCCATCTTCCATCACTAACTGGATTGCAGTGTGTATGAATGCATTGAAGTCTATTGATACTCATTCAATATATTTATAACACAGCACCTGTAAACTACATTTAAATTCAATATTTCTTCAATATTGCTCACTTATCACCTTCAGCATAGAGAAATCAAGCACATTTTCAGTGCTTCTCTATGGACCTATTCTCTCCTCCTTTGTCCTCACGTGGTTTCACACTTCATCGTTTGCTTTTTCAGCATCGATATTTTATTTCTGAGAATGCAAAGTACACACATTATCTAATCAAACCTGGAAGTTGTGACTTATCACCTTGCAGTTGATCACCAACATCAATATTCTCTAACTTTACTGTTTTATCTCTGTGTTTATCTGAACAAGAAGTACAGTATTTATTTGGGAATTGACAGTAAACACCAAGTACATGCGGCACATTTTTTCAAAACAAAAGGTAAAGCAAAACACATAATAAGAGCTTGTCCAGCTATGAATGTATTGAACAGATCATACAGTATGTCAGCTGATATCAGACCTGGCTGCAAAGAGTTTGTGCCTTTGTCCATCCAAGACCAGGAGGTGGAGCAGGTTTACACCATGTCCTCTTGTCTGAAGTGGACGACGCCATCTCCATCATCCAAAAAGACCCATCAGAGACTTTTCTTCATGAGCCAAACCAAGACATTTAGATCATTTAGACAGGATGCTTCAGTTCTATCAGGCTTTGACTGGATCCCTTACGTTTTATATTCCAGCGTGGGCACCACAGCCAAAGAGAAAAAACAGTTGGACAAAATTGTTTGCACAACACACAATGCACAATTTCCACTATTGTTTAGATTCTGTTTCAGTTAAAAATATAGCTAAGCTTTAGTTAATACACTTCATACTTTCTCAGTAATGAGCTGCTATTCTGTGTTATTTCCTTTATTTATTTTCACTTGTCTTGTCCTGTGTCCTGTTGTTATGGCTGTATATTTTATTATGTTTCAATGAGTAGTAGCTGTTGATGTGGCAGTAAAGTATTGAATCCTGAATCTACAAAATCAAAGGAATCCCCTACATATGCCTTATCTACAAACAGGGGCAAAGACGAGTCATCTGTGGTAAATCATCAATAAACAACAGCATGTGCCATGATAAGATGTGCACATAAATATCCCTGTGTGGTCCTCATCAAATCATATTCATTCACCAACGCATCATTAACAACGGCTCCTCGTCTTCCTCTGAGTTTATTTTGCAAGACAAGGTATGAAGTATATGTTTATTGAATAATCATGTTTTTAAATATCCAGTTTGGTGGTTATTTAATCTGTCTGTCAGTCTGCTTACTGTGCACTGAGAGTTAAGACCAGACGCATGTAGTTTCTTATTTGCCACCAGTTATTCATCTTATAAGAGTTATTTTATTTTGATGCATATATAGATATCGAACTTCTGGAGGAAAGATTGATGTAGGTCTGGGATACATTTCATACAGTAATAATAATAATAATAATAATAATAATGTTCATTCTTTCAGTGTAATATATATTAATGACTCTCTTATCTGTCTCAACCAGAACAATGAACCACAGTTCAGTTCGGCTTTTGCTGCTCCTTCTGGGAACGTGTTCTGCTTACACCTATCGTAAGTATGATCTGTCTATATCTGTGATATCGCTGTTATAAAACATTAAAGTGTATGTTTGAGCTTCACTGTGTAGAATGATGTATGTGCAAAGTTTGACACTAGAAGGTTGTTTTCACATTGATCTGCTGAAGGAGTAAAAATCTCAGCTTGTAAGACGTATGAGGTGATTTTGTGACATCACAACGACTTTGCAGCCAGTCATGGTCCAGTACGCAACTTAGACAAGTGTGATGTGTAAACCTGGAGCCTCCAGTGTACATACACTGGAATTGAATCTTTATTGAAGCTGGAGATATCAACAGTTAAAGTGGCAGTAGGCAGTATATTTTTGGCATCATTGGGCAAAAACCCCATAATAACCTTTCAGCATATTGTAATTCAAGTGTTCTGAGAGAAAAGTAGACTTCTGCACCTCCTCATGGCTCTGTTTTCAGGCTTTAAAAATTCTAAGCCCGTGACGGGAGACTTTGACAAGTCATTTCATTGAGCCTATTGGCTTTGTTCCGGTCATGTGACCAGAACTTGGTGTTCCTTCAACAGATTTTACAATGGCAGCCGCGTCACAAACTTTCTCATTCTACAGCTAAACCCTGCACGACAAGATGATTCTGAAAACATTTGAGGAGAGAAATAGGCATAACGTAACAGAATATTGATACATATTTGATCAGCGCTGCCTAGTTTGACCGTTTGGTCGGAGTTTGCGTGTGATTGACAGCCAGCTCTCATAGACGGCAGCTGGACAGCAGACCTCAGATCAGCTCTTACTGCTTGTTTTCCTCCGGTAAGTGAAATCTTTCAGATGCCGTAAGGAGCACCGGAGGACACAGAGGCACATGTTTTTTTTCAGGTTACCTGTTTCATGCACTTCTGTCACGATATAACGCCCTTTTTATAATATTTTTAATCATATTTGCTCCAATCTCGCCTACTTAAGCTTTAAATGTTTGAAATGAAAACAATTTTGAACTTAATTGAACTTTTTTGAGGAAGAGCTTAAACAAAAAGTGTTTTAAAAGATGTCTCGGGGATTTTTAACAGATACAGCTAAAAAAAATGCTGGTGCTGACGAATGGAGATTTATGTGTCAATAAGCAACTGTTTACTGTTTATCAACTTTAAAAGTGATGATATGTGAATGTTGTGTTTACAACCTGTTTCTGCTGCCCCCAAGTGGCCAAAAAATAGGCTGTGGCAGGATATCACAAAACATTTTAAAGGAAGTGTGTTCCTTTAAAATGTTTGGTGATAGGTTTCTGGGGATCTATAAAAATCTACATAGGGCGTGGGTTCTCTTCACGTAGTCCGCCATGTTTCTACAGTAGCCCAGGACGGACAAACCAAACACTGGCTCTAGAGAGAGCCATTTGCATTTTTACGTTACCTGAAGTCTACCATAGTTCTCCAACATGATTGTGAAACTGCATTAAAGTGAGCCGCAGAGTGCAAAACCGTGATACCGCCAGGCACTGTCTGACTTCTGTTGCTTGGAAAGTAGTGTTATTATGGTAAGGATGGCCTCTGAGCGAGGCGAACGGCGCTACCACAATTTTGCACTCGGCGGCTCACGTTACCGCAGTCTTGGAAAGGGAGGAGTGAGCGGAGGGGTACTCAGTTGGTTGCAATCTGCAACCACACCAATAGATGTCACCAAATCTTGTAATGTGCATTTTAACTGTCTCATTCACAGAAAATGTGGCCTTGCGTGGAAAAGCAACCCAGTCTAACCGTCATGGGGACTTGTATGGGGATGCCGACAATGCTATTGATGGAAATCGTGAATCCAACTACGGGGCTGGATCATGCGCCGCCACTGTTGTACAGAACGACCCCTGGTGGAGGGTGGACCTGCTGGAGTCCTACATCGTCACCTCCGTCATCATCACCAACAGAGGAGACTGCTGTGCAGAAAGACTCGACAGGGCAAGGGTTCACATCGGCAACTCTTTACAGGACAATGGTGCCGCAAACTCAGTGTGAGTGAACGTAATGACTTCTTAAATACACGGTTTCAACCAGGAAATTGTTGGGCAGACGTAAGCCACCCACATCTTGACGCAGCTCATCTTATGATCTATTAACTAGTGGTGCACTAAATGATAGCCACACTCATTCCACATTTGTCATTTGCTGTGTGAAATACTGCCTCTACTCTATTTCAAGCAGGTTAAGTGTTGGTGTCATTTCTTACTTCATGTATACCTTTCATACTGCCGTTATAAAACAAATGCGTACACTGCTTCCTCTCTCTCTTTTAGGGTTGGTGTAATTCCTCATATCCCAGCAGGCAGGTCTTTAAAAATGACTTTTACCAGACTTGTGGAGGGACGTTATGTGACTGTGGTTCTACCTGGTTTAAAACGACTCCTTACACTCTGCGAAGTGGAAGTCTTCGGGTACCGTGCACCAACTGGTGAGAACTGAATATGTGGCTAAAGCCACAAGATGTGATTTTCTAGGTGATGCCTCTGACTCATTTTTAATATAGTCGCGGTCACACCGTTTGAACTATACCGTTGAAAATGGGCTAAATGCATGCACTTCCTGTTACTAATCCATCTCTTCTTTGCAAAGTTGTATGTATTTGAGCTAAATGTGTCTTAATCCAAATTAAACAACAGGCATGCTCACAACTTTCCATGACTTCTTCATCTTTAACTACAGTTTCTTCCTCCCACTGAAGGTCACTTTGTTCTGCAGAGAGCATCAAGGAAAACTAATTATCAGTGCTGATGTTTGCATATGTGTCCTTTATGCAGGAGAGAACCTGGCACTCCAAGGGAAAGCTACACAGTCTTCAATGATTTCTAAAGGCAGTGCATATAATGCTATAGATGGGAATCGTGCTGCCTCCTTCAGCCAGGGTTCTTGCAGTCACACACAGTTAAACACGAACCCCTGGTGGCGACTGGACCTGGGCAAAACCCATAAAGTGTTTTCTGTCAACATAACCAACTACAGTGATCAGCCCTTTCGAATAAATGGAGCCGAGATCCTAATTGGAGACTCTCTTGAAAATAATGGCAACAACAATCCCAGGTTGGTTACAGTTATTAACTTAAATAGTAGTATAACTATAACTTTGTGATTAATGGATCTGTCATTGGATTTGTTTGGAACACATTTATATTCAATTAAAAAACAAATTGAAGAATAGAGGTTTGGCATAACTTGTATATAAGAAGTGGACGTAGTCACCGTGACGTCACCCATTGGTTTGTGGACTGTCGTTTTGAAGCCTCGAGTCCGTTTTGGCCATCGCCATCTTGGTTTCTGGCCGTCCCAACTAGATTTTTTGCAACAAAAAGTGACACGAGAGGGTGGAGCTCAGTACAACTGAATGCTGAATAAGATATTTTTAGGCGATCAAAATGTTACAATTAACTTTCATGAACTGAAAACACACTGTGAAAGGGTTAAAATTGTAAGACGAAAACGCAGGCAACTCCCAGACTGGACAACACCGTGGTAGTGACCTGTCAATCACAAGGTAGCCACACCCTAAAGCATACCCTGCTTTATGGTCTATTTGACTCTAAATGGGACCATAATTTACAAAATGAACATCATGCTGTTTTGAAGAACACTTGAAACTAGAGATTAGATAATAAATCAAGTGAGAAGTAAGCTCATTTTCTCATAGACTTCTATACAATCGGACTTCTTTCTGCAACCATGCAAGTTTAAGGCACCATCGTACTGGCTTCACTTTTCAGAACCGGGGGTTGCCGGCTGTGACTTAATAATTTGTATTTATAAAATGATTTAGTACCTTTAAAGTATTTATTCAAATGATCATTTGATGAGTTAACAAAGTATTTTTTTCTTCCTCTAGGTGTGCTGTGATCTCAAGCATCACTGGAGGTTTCACCAAAACCTTCCACTGTAACAGGATGGACGGTCGCTACGTTAACATCGTCATTCCTGGAAGAAGCGAGTACCTGGTCCTCTCTGAGGTGGAGGTGTACGGCTCCAGACTAGATTAGGTTTGAGGAGATTCAAAATGTATAACAATCACATTTTATATTGCAGATGTTCAGTTGATGCTCTTGTACAGACTCATGTTGCGATCATAGCTTAGAGGGATACATTACCCACAAAATGGCCATTGGTATATAAATTACTCGCCCTGTGTCACCTTGAATTCTTGAAAAAAACGTTGTTTTTCTTGCATACCTTCACAGTGAACAAAGAATAAAAAACAGAGGAAAGTCTTGATTTAGTGAAGTAAATGGGGGCCACGTTTAAATGGATACCATTTACTTCACTTTTCTCCGTTTTTTTTTATCTTCATTCACCATGGCAAATGGATGGCAGCTAAGCTTGTAAAACTAGAGCTACTGCAATAAAATAATAATAATAATAATCTGACTGGCCAAATGTTATGAATAACAACTGACAGGTTGATGTTTTTTTCCATTATACATTTTAATGTGTATTTCAACTGTCATTTATTCTCATATGTCTCAAACCGGGACGTTACGCGTTATACTTATGACCTATCTGGCGACATAGCAGCAACATTACTATTCTCTAATTTTACTGTTTTGTCTCTGTGTTTATCTGACCAGGAAGTACAACTCTAATATTTGGCGCATTTTTCAAAACAAAAAGTAGCCTATAAAAGGAAAATGCATAATAAATGTGCATGTTTGCATTGTTGCAATGTACATCTAACTAAAATGGAAGGAGTATATATACTATATGTATGTATGTATGTATGTCCTTCAGGTTTCTCGACAACCTTTCATCCGATCAACCTCACACTTGGCATGTGTATTGCTGAGAACCCAAAGAAGCGCAGTGTCGAGTGTGAAGTTGGTTGGATGAGCGATTCTCGAGAAAGCTGCAAGCAGCGACAGCGGAGGCCAAGCAATCGGCCGAACGGGCACTGCACTAGTTCAACTAATGTTGTAATGTAACCTGTTGGTTTTGTTTTTGTTTTTCTGCTACTGGATATGATGTGATTAAAATAAAACATTTCCTTTCTATTGACCAACTTTGTTGCAAACTGAAAATTAACATTTTTATATACAGCATATGGTATTGAGCCAAACTCCAAGCTTACTCTTAGCTAGCTAGCGATGAGAAAATGGGTTATATGTGCAGTGTTAATTTGACTCTACTATTCTCTACTATGGGGTAGGTGGGAAGAGGAGACATTTTATAGTTATTTTCCCTCTTTTGTCAAACATACCAATGTTCAAACCAAACTCGCTTATGAATTCTAACATCCATTTACGGCTAAAACACCAACTGTGAAGATCCCTCCAAATATTCTAAACAAAGATATACTGAATCTTACTGCCTTTATCATCATCTGGATCTTTTGAGGCTGGGTGGGGGGTTGGAGCTCAAACAGAGCGTTTCAGACAGAGGGTGAAAAAAGGAGCTGTAGCACAGCCAGTATGAGAAAAGTAAAGAGTAACTGAAAAGAGTAGGGGTGGGCGATACATCGAATATAGTCAATGTTTTGCGGCGTGTGGTGTATAAAATGACTATCGCGAACCTGAGTATCACTGTACATTACATCCACAACTGGGAGTTAAAGAATAATTGCCTTCAAACGAGTTTCTTCCCGGATGATCACACGGTCGAGATAATTGCTCAAGGTTTAAAAGATGCTCTCTTGTCATGGAACTTAAAAGAAGCTCATCAAGTGTGCGTCACCACCGATAACGGGGCTAACATCACCAAAGCTGTGAGTCTGAATAAGTGGACAAGACTGCAGTGCTTTGGCCTTTGACAGCCTCTCTTCCTAACACAGGAACGGACCCCCTGCCTGATGTCTTCCCTGTCAGCAACACTAAAAGTTGCAAACAGCACTCTCACGTCACAGTGCCACAGCCCCGGGCAAAAGCCCAGGTGCCATGCGGCCGTTCGATGCACGTTTTTGTTCCTAATGTGATCCTCCACACCCCCTGACACAGGTGAAAGTCATCAAGTACGTCGGAATTCTTCCCTTCAAGTGTCCACAGGGAGATAGAAACCTTCCCCCACAGTTTCATCATTACAATACTCATCAGTGGGCCATAAAGAGTGCTACAGGAATGAGTCCAAAAACCCAGAAAGGAGTTTGCATTTTAGCACTTCCGGTTCCCTCGTCTAGAAGTCTTAGATGCCTGAAATAAGGTAACACAAGCTGAAGAGATTTTAACGTTTTGTCCTACGACATAAAATACGTCAGTAAATATCCCACTCGTGACTTTTGAAGCCTTTATCGGTCTTAAAAAAGACGGTTGCTAACAAATGGCTAAATGAGACTACAAAACGTCATCATGCTGACTCGTCCATTATTACAGCCTCATTGTGTATTCTCATGCTCATGCAACTGTGGTGTAGTTTGTTTATAACGTTAGCTTTTTACTTCTGGCGATTGCATTCACGCTTCAAAAATCATAGTGGTGTACATTTTTTGAAGATTATCTTACAGAACAAAACACCGAAGTATCATAAACGTGTGTTTGTCACAGAGCTTATTTTCTGCAATAATCCAAAATCCAATGGAAAAATCCCATTGGCTTTTTGTCGAGGGAACCCGTGCAATGCTATCTTGCTGGCTGGTCTACAAAAATACATTATCCCTCGAGCATTAAACCAACATTTATTTAAATGAAAATCTGGATTCCCACTTTAAGGTTGGAAAAAAAGATCATGGTTTGTGTTAAAATAACAACCGTAACAACGTAATGTAATAAGCGTAAATAAATAACGACCGCTTTAATAGCAATTTCTTACATAATGCTACATTAACTTTTCGTTTCACACGGGACAAACAGCGATCTCCTCAGTGAAAGTCTTGCGTCTGTTTGCCTTATCTACATACGAAGGCAAAGACAAGTCATCTGTGGTAAATCATCAATAAACAATAGCATGTGCCATGATAAGATGTGCACATAAATATCCCTGTGTGGTCCTCGTCAAATCATATTCATTCAGCAAGGCTACATAAACAACAGCTCCTCGTCTTCCTCTGAGTTTATTTTGCAAGTCAAGGTATGAATTATATGTTTAATTGAATAATCATGTTTTTAAATATCCAGTTTGGATGGTTATTTAATCTGTCTGTCAGTCTGCTTACTGTGCACTGACAGTTAAGACTGCACACATGTAGTTTCTTATTTGCCACGAGTTATTCATCTTATAAGAGTTATTTTATTTTGATGCACATTGGATATCTAACTTCTGGAGGAAAGATTGATGTAGGTCTGGGATAAATTTCATACAGTAATAATAATGATGTTCATTCCTTCAGTGTAATTCTATTGGTGACTCTCTTGTTTGTCTCAACCAGAACAATGAACCACAGTTCAGTTCTGCTTTTGCTGCTCCTTCTGGGAACATGCTCTGCTTACACCTATCGTAAGTATGATCTGGCTACATCAGTGATATCGCTGTTATAAAACATTAAAGTTTATGTTTGAGCTTCACTGTGGAGAATGATGTATGTGCAGAGTTTGACACTAGAAGGTTGTTTTGACATTCATCTGTTGAAGGAGTAAAAATCTCAGCATCTAAGACGTATGAGGTGATTTTGTGACATCACAACGACTTTGGAGCCAATCATGGTCCAGTATGCAACTTACACAAGTGTGATGTGGATACACTAGAGGCATAGTGTGTCCAACAGTTAATTGTAATATGTTGCATCTGTTTAATATTGGACTATTGTCTGCAATATGGGCAAGACGGTAGGCGATGCAATGCACTACCTGGGTGCAATACCCGCCATGGTGTGTGTGATGGTATGTGCCATTATGTACATGGACTGTGTATGTGCTGAAACATCCTTTTAGGTGAAACTGTTTCCCTGTCTTATGCGGAATCGTTTATTATTGGTTGTAAATGCAGTTGGACGGAGTCCAGGAAAAATTTCCCCACGGGGACAATAAAAGTATATCTTATGTTATCTTATCTAAACGTTTGATATATATAATTATTATATATATTCATAGTTTCAGGATTTTCCAGTGAGGCAGAATGATTAAATGTAATTCCAACAATTTTAACTAGTTATGTGAACTTTTTTGTGGTAAAGCCATATCAGACACCTTTAATATGTCGACCAAAATAACCCAGTACCAAGTAGTATCAAAACTTATCCAGTCAAATGATACCTGGAATCAATTATTTTTGTGCCCAGATCGAGAAAAAAATTCTTTTACCCGAGCAGCAAGTGCCGAGATAGCCTGCCTGCACGCGGCTCTGAACATGGAGATATCTGCGCTGGCGGCCAGAAGCTAATGATGTTAGCAGCTAACGGTGCTAACAGCGCGAACAGTGCTAACAATGGCAACATGAGCGCTGTGCAGTGCTGCGGTGATTAGCTAGACACAGCTTCTATTCACATGACGGGTATCGGATGAAGTATACTCTATTGGTATCGGCATCACTTTAAGGGTACTGGTATTGGTACATTGTACTTTTTTATAACACACTATCAGACACAAATTCTTATTCCTGGTGCCCTCAAATAGAGTTAGTTTTGTGTTGATAAGCAACTGTTTGCAAACAAGTTCATCAGATAAACTCAAAAGGTGATAATACTGTATATCAATGTTGTGTTCCCAACTTGTTTCTGCTGCCCCCAAGTGGCCAAACAAATAGATTATTGCAGGTTTAGTAATTTACAAACATTTTTCCATCAAACATTTTGATGCATATTTCAACTGTCTCATTTGCAGAAAATGTGGCCTTGCGTGGAAAAGCGACCCAGTCAGTGCGTTATGGGGACTTGTATGGGGATGCCTACAATGCTATTGATGGAAATCGTGAATCCAACTACCTGGCTGGATCATGCACCCACACTGTTGTATAGACCAACCCCTGGTGGAGAGTGGACCTGCTGGAGTCCTACATCGTCACCTCTGTTATCATCACCAACAGAGGAGACTGCTGTGCAGAAAGCCTTGATGGGGCAGAGGTTCACATCGGCAACTCTTTACAGGACAATGGTGCCGCAAACCCAGTGTGAGTGAACGTAATGAAATTGTTGAGCTGATGCAGCTCATCTTATGATCTATTAGTTAGTAGATGATGGACTAAACCTAGACAGTTTATTGTATACAAACATTACTGGGTGCGTGCGCATTCAGGGGGCAAAACCGCATTCAGTTGTTTGTCCATTCTTGTTGACTACACTAGACCTCTGCAGAGTCCAACCAACAAATACCATTATCATAAGACGTTTTAGTATGAGATTTGATTATTATTATTACCTGTTATGAAATGGGTAACGTTAGATCAGACATAAAGTTAAGTGTGATTTGACTTGGGTGACCAGGTTCTGTTTGGTTGATAATCCGGTCAGAGTTGAAGTTACGTGAGCCCCTCTTGATGACCGCCGCCAGACAATCTTTACTCAACAACTTGGATTTTGGTCTTGTTATTAGTACAACCAGTCACACAGCAGCTCTATGTATGTCGGGCAGATAAACATCAACATTAGACACAAGGGGTGGAGGTGCAGCTGCCCCAGTAAAGTACCAGACGTCTTCCCTTCCAAATGTAACGTTACTGCATGCCAGAGTGAGCTTTCCTTGCCATAGTCGCGTAACGTTACAGTAATTTAGAGTTGTAACAAAGTCTTGCATCACTTTTAAGTTTTAAGGCATAGTCACTAAATATATATAATTATTTCTTCAGAGTGTGGGTCGATCACCCTATTGCTGATCAGTTCATTTTTATCGATCTGTGGAGCATGACAGCTCGCCATGAACACCTGCTACCTACCATCAGGCCTGGATCCATAATCTCCTTCTGTTTTTAGCAAAGGCACGTGAGTCCCTCTGAATATTAAACATTTTCAATCCATCTTTTCTGCGGTTGCTGCAGTTTACTGCACAACAACTCCTTGTCATCTCTGCTTTGGAGCTTCGCTCTGCTAGATATGCCATCCTTTCTGCCCCCTAGCTGCGCGCATCTCTGTGATGATGTTGCACAGAAACCTGTCTATAGCCACACTCACTGAACATGTAGCATCTACGGTGTGAAAGACTGCCTCTACCCTTTTTCCAGCAGGTTAAGTGTTAGTATTATTTCTTACATTATACCTTTCAAGTACTGCAGTTATAAAACAAATGCATGCACTGCTTCCTCTCTCTCTTTTAGGGTTGGTGTAATTCCTCATATCCCAGCAGGCAGGTCTTTAAATATGACTTTTACCAGACTTGTGGAGGGACGTTATGTGACTGTGGTCCTACCTGGTTTAAAACGACACCTTATGCTCTGCGAAGTGGAAGTCTATGGGTACCGTGCCCCAACTGGTGAGAGTTCAATATGTGTCTGAAACCATGCAAGATGTGATTTTCTAGATGATGCACCACAACATAGTTTGAACTGCAAGAAAATGGCAAAAATGTATGCACTTCCTGTTAATAATAGATCTCTTCTTTGCAAAGTGGACAGGCATCCACAAAACTCCATGACCTCTCCTCTCAACATTGTATGCAAATAGTTGTGAATTTCACTTCCAAGACATATTGGAGCCACTTTGTTCTGCAGAGAGTATAAAGAAAAACTGATAATCAGTGCTGATGTTTGCAAATATGTCCTTTATGCAGGAGAGAACCTGGCCCTCCAAGGAAAAGCTACTCAGTCTTCACTGCATGATACAGGCATTGCATATAATGCTATAGATGGGAATCGTGCCACCGTCTGGAGCCAGGCTTCTTGTACTCACACAAGAAAAGACTTCAGCCCCTGGTGGCGACTGGACCTGATCAAAACCCACAAAGTGTTTTCTGTCATCATAACCAACTCCGATGATCCTGTCTTACATCTTGTTGGAGCTGAGATCCGAATTGGAGATTCTCTTCAAAACAATGGTAACAGCAATCCCAGGTAAGTTAATGTCCACGTTTGTGATTAATGGATATCTGTCATTGGGTTTGTTTGGAACACATTTATGCTCAGTAAAATAATCAAAGAACATAGGTTTGGCATAACTTAGCAGTAACTTTATATAATATTTAGCAGAATAGTACGATTAAAACTCAAAATGAAAATGAGACATCCTTCTGAGATTACTCATTTATTCAAATGATCATATGATGAGTTAACAAAGTCACTTCTTCCTCTGCTAGGTGTGCCGTGATCTCAAGCATCCCAACAGGTTTTACTGAGACATTCCAGTGTAACGGGATGGACGGTCGCTACGTTAACATCGTCATTCCTGGAAGAAGCGAGAACCTGCTCCTCTGTGAGGTGGAGGTGTACGGCTCCAGACTGGATTAAGGTCTGAGGAGGTTCAAGATTCATAAGAACAATGTTTTACATTGCAAATATTCAGCTGATGCTTTTGTACAGACTCACTGCAATCATTGCTTAAGATTCACTTGCTAGCTACAGATGGATGGGAGTGTTCTGGCTTGTTAAACCAGAGCTACTCCAGTGAAAATGTAATCCGACTGGACAAATTTTATGAATAAGACTGACAGGTTAATATTTTTCGATTATACATTTTAATGTGTATTTCAACTGTCTCATTTATAGAAAATGTGGCATTGTGTGGAAAAGCGGCCCAGTCAGACCATAATGGAGACGTGTAAATCATGTTAATTCAACCAATACATTAATTCATCCATCATCATCAGTGTGTCAAACACATTTTCAATGGTTGTTTTGTTTTATGTTATTATGGACCTAATCTCTCCTCCTTTGTTATGTGGTTCCACACTTCATTGTTTGTTTTCCCTTTCAGCATCAATATTACATTACTGAGAATGCAAAGTACACAAATGATCTAATCAGACCAGGAAGTTGTGCCTTATATGATCTCAGCGTATCAGCAACATTGATATTCTTTTATTTTACTGTTTTATCTTTGTGTTTATCTGACCAGGAAGTACAACTAGATTTATTCGGGAATTGACAGTAAACAGCAAGTGCACTTGGCACATTTTCAATACAAAAGGTAACCTATAAAAGGAAAATACATAATAAAAGTCTACCTTTACATTGTTGCAATGTATATTCAACTAATGTCAACCTGTATTTGTCAAATCTGGTTTTAAGACCTTCATTCTTCCAGTTGATACTGTGCTTTACAAAATTACGAATAGCTCTGCTGTTTGCATTCTGCATCAATTAAAGGTTTTAACTAAGCTGAAGTTTCACATTTTCTCAATGGGCTGCTATATACTATATATGTTGTGGTCATAATGTATTGAATCTTGAATCTACAAATACAAAACTAGCACCAGACAAAATCAGGAAACAAAATGAAAAATAATAAAACATCATAAAAAATGTATCCCTGATTTGTTTGATGGCCGATGTTTGCCTTATCTACATACAAGAGCAAAGACAAGTCATCTGTGGTAAATCATCAACAAACAACAGCATGTGCCATGATAAGATGTGCACATAAATATCCCTATGTGGTCCTCATCAAATCATATTCATTCACCAACGCAACATTAACAACGGCTCCTCGTCTTCCTCTGAGTTTATTGTGCAAGTCAAGGTATGTGGTTGTAGTTGAATACTGATGCAATTAAATACACAATTTGGATGGTTATTTAATTTCTGTCTGCTTACTGTGCACTGATAATTAAAGCCAAACACATAGTGTCTTATTTGCCACCATTATTCATCTTATATGTGTTATTTCATTTTGATGCACTTTGGATAACTTCTTGATCAAAGATTGTTGTAGGTCTGGGATACATTTCATACAGTAATAATAATAATAATAATAATAATAATGTTTATTCCTTCAGTGTAATTCTATTATTGACTCTCTTGTCTGTCTCAACCAGAAGAATGAACCACAGTTCAGTTCTGCTTTTGCTGCTCCTTCTGGGAACGTGCTCTGCTTACACCTATCGTAAGTATGATCTGTCTATATCTGTGATATCTCTGTTGTAAAACAACAACAAAAAAATTCTGATGCTGACGAATGGAGATTTAGTTATGTGTCAATAAGCAACTGTTTACTGTTTATCAACTTTAAAAGTGATGATATGTGAATGTTGTGTTCACAACCTGTTTCTGCTGCCCCCAAGTGGCCAAAAAAGGCTGTGGCAGGATATCACAAAACATTTTAAAGGAAGTGTGTTCCTTTAAAATGTTTGGTGATAGGTTTCTGGGGATCTATAAAAATAAATGAAATACAATATTCAGAACTATGTTTTCAATAGTGTATAATCACCAGAACTAAGAATCGTTGTTTATTCTTTAGCTTAGAATGAGTCCTTCATATCTACATAGGGAGTGGGTCCTCTTCATGGAGTCCGCCATGTTGCTAAAGTAGCCCAGAGCAGAAAAACCAAACACTAGCTCTAGAGAGAGCCATTTGCGTTTTTACGTTACCTGAATACCACTGTAGTTCTCCAACACGATTGTGAAACTGCAGTAAAGTGAGCCACAGAGTGCAAAACCATGATACCGCTAGGCGCTGTCTGACTTCCGTTCTTCTTACAGTAGTGTTATTATGGTAAGGATGGCCTCTGAGCGAGGCGAACGGTGCTACCAGGGTTT